>ML101891.1:94110-111743 GCA_003697995.1 Taxidea taxus jeffersonii
CCCCCCCAGTCCCTCAGAGTGTCCTTTATCCCAGTTGCACCCCCAACCCTGCAGCTCCTCAGAGTGTTTATGTCAGGACAGAACAGATCAGAAGCGAGCTCCGGTCATAGTCACGGCTGCCTGGACCCTGTCTGGGGTTTTGTTCCTTGTACACATGGCTCTGAAACTTGCTGAGTCCCATGTAAGCGAGGGTGCTGTGGACCTCGAAGTGGGATTTTATTTATTCTTTTTTTTATTTTTTAGAACTTGAGTATTGATCAGTGTTCCTGGTTTTACCAGCATGCTTTACACTTGCCAGTGACCCAGTGCAGCTATGGCTTGGATGTTCCCCTGAAGTTGTCAGATCATTACCCTCTTCCACCCAGCCACCAGGCTGAGGCTGGTCCTCTTCCAGCCCCAGCTGGGCATACCAGAAGACTCCTTTGTAGTCAACTGGTTGGCCCTCCTGAACAGCCTTAGATCTAGTGCCCCAAACCTGAAGGCAAAGGGGCTGCGAATGACCATACCACAGTTCCCAATGCAACTCTGGGGCAACAGCTTTGAGTATTCTCCACTGTAAGATGGGAGGGAGCAACAGTCTCCTGGGTCACTGCCAAGGTGGGTCATGTGGAAACAAACAGTTCCAGCAACAGGGTGGAGACAGAGGAAAGGGGTCCTCCCTCTTACTGGGTGTCTCTTCCCCCTAGTACCATACTGGCCTTCTACCACCACCAGTTCGATGGGGACACCTGCCAATGGCAGGCCAGTTTTTTCATCCCAGAAATGTGACTCTTAGGGAAAGTTCTCTAAGGTGCCGCTTGGTGCATGATACGGAGCATGCGAGGTGGCAAAAAAGGTAGGCAGCATCTGTCACACCCTCCATCCTGAAGCCTGTTCAAAACCCAGTGAGTGTGTAGGATGGGTGGCAGAAGACTCAGGTTCTACGGATTTTTTTCCCCCTCAAATCCTCGGGCCTCATGGCCCCTCCCCAACCCCAGCGGTCTAGCCCTCATGGAGAGAAGCTACAAAGAACCTGCTATGTCCAGCTGAAAAGGTAAGCTGCCCTTAAGAAACTCACAGCCCAAACCTATACAAGATGTTGTCAGGTTGGAGAAGAGAGGAAAGAGTAGCAATCCAACTGTAACTCAGAAACTGAGGGGATGGAAGGTAAACAGGGGGTTGGATCGGAATGGGATGGGATGGGGATGGGACCTAGGACAAAAGGCTCTGACTGGTTGGTTGCTCCATCCCCCCGCACTCTCCCCAGAGCCCACCCTTGCCAGCCATGCAGAAGTCACACACTTCCTTTGCAAAGAAGCTCTGTGTATTGGGTGCAACAGCTCTGGGGTCTCTATATAAATAATATACAAAACCCAACAGCTCAACGCCTCACATTAACAAAAATACTAAAAACTTATTAAAAATGGAGCCTGAGGGAAGAGCCCCAACCACTACTGGTGCTAGCCCGAAAAGGAGACCAGGAATTAAGATGAAGGGGTGGGGCCACATCCAGGGCACAAGCCGTTCTTCCAGGTGGCTCAGTAGCGTCCAAATATGTTGGTACTGGGCTGTGGCTGGGTATCTGTGGAAAACCAGAGATGATCCAGGCTGGGAGACCAAGCAGGGAGGTAGGTATGCAGGGGGAAGGCTATTCAGGTACCAAGAGAAGGGATGGGATGGCCAGGCTTCCCCTCCAAGACCTGGGCCTGAGGCAATCACCTGAGCTCCTCCCTGCCCCCCCCCCCGCACCCCACTATGCAGTCCCTGGGGCTCTCCCCTCGAGGCGGGGGTGGGGGGTGGGGGTGGGGGGAGTGGAGAGTGGAGAGGAAGGCAGGCTTACTGGAGAGCTGTTGTTGGAGCTGCCGGACCAAAGCTGCTGTCTGTTGCTGTTGCTGTGTCTGCTGAAGCCCCTGGCGTTGGAACTGAGGCAGAAACCAGAAGTGGAAAACTGACCTTGAACTTTCTGCCTCGTTCTCCATCCTCATCTCCTCACCCCATTTTCAGGGGCCGTGCCTTGCCTCCCACCTTGACCCCCTGCCCCCCAAAAAAACTGTGCCCAACCCGGTTCACTGGCTGTGTGCCCAACCTGGGCAACCATCCCTGAGCCAGGCTCTGTGCTCCAGTAGCTACCTGGGGCTGGGACTGGGGCTGGGGTTGGGGAGGAGCCGCCTGCTGCTGCTGCTGCTGGTGTGCCTGCTGCTGCTGCTGCTGCTGCTGCTGCTGTTGCTGTTGCTGCTGCTGCTGCTGCTGCTGCTGTTGCTGCTGCTGCTGCTGCTGCTGCGATCAAGAGTGCTGGGCCTCAGAAGGGAGGGGACCCCCTCCACCACCTGCCTCCCCTACCCCCGTCCCACCAGGGTGGGACTCCCCAGGCGCTCCCACAGGCCCCCCTGGAAGTCAGCAGGGGGAAGAGGAGGACAGGAAATTTTAGGGCCCCTACTGAGTGCCAGGGGATGCTCCCCAGTGCCGGTACCGCCTCACCCCATCACCCACATCAGACCCCCAAAGAATGACCACCCCGCCCCTCCCGGGTCCCCAGACCCCAGAAGGCCTAGGGCTTCACCCGCAGGATCTGCTGCTGCTGCTGCTGCCGGATGTGGTATTGCTGCTGTTGCTGCTGCTGTTGCTGCTGCTGCTGTTGCTGCTGCTGCTGTTGCTGCTGCTGCTGCTGCTGCTGTTGCTGCTGCTGTTGCTGCTGCTGCTGCTCGGGCAGGATGGACGCCGATCGCACGCCAGCCTGGACGCCCTGCGCGCCCAGCGGAGTCATGGTACCTATCATGGGGGCCTGCTGCAGGGTCTGGTGGGAAAACCTGCCAAGACCAGTGGGCCAAAGGTCAAGGCCCGGTCCCCGGGATGGGTGTGTGGGGTAGGAGGTAGGAAAGTGGGGGGTGGCGGGAAGGGGGGGGAAGGAAAAGTCCCCATCCCTGACCTGAAGGAAACCTCGACAAGTCACTTCACTCACTCCTCCTGGTGCTAACCAGAAGGGCCTGTCTGTGTTCTGACAGATTGCTGTCTTGAGAAATAAGGGGCAAAGGCATCACCCCATTTCAAGGGCTCATCACCTTCATGGCAAGACATCTCCCAATTCTGTTTCCACCACTTTTCTCTTACGAGAACGAAAATCAGTCTTAGCACAGAACAGGTGTTCTAGAGAGCACCCACTGGGCTGCTTTCTGCTATTGGTGGTGGTGGTCCCCAGGGAACATTTCAGAATTGGAAAGATAGTGGAGTTCTCCCACTCTCACGCCTTCCCACGTACGGCACAGTGACAGGCTACATCCTGGCTGGACCCTCCCTCTCAAGTCTTCCGTCTCCTTCCCCACATGTCCTATCCCTGCATCCCATACTCATCTGCCAACACGTTGACTCACAACATGGCCTTTCCAATTAAAAGAGCCCTTTGTGGGACTCTGTCTCAACTCTGCACAGAGTGCTCGAAGCCCTGTATTGCCCGCCCATCCCCGCCTGTCTCCTGCTACTGCCCCGGCATGAATTTTACATGCTACCCACGCTCTTCTTCCCATCCCCTGCCCCCGTGGCCCTAGGTCACCCTCCTCACTCTGGTCCCCACGTCTTTGTTCACACTCTGTCATCTACCTGGACTCCATTTTCTCATCCTCCACACCGCCAATCCAAATTACAGCTATCCTTCGAAGGCCAACTCAAATCTCACCTCCTTCATGAAATTTCCTCTAAAGACTCAGGCCCACGACGACATCATCCCATACCTTTTCTGAATTCCCATTTACTTCACAGTGCACCACTGCCTACCTGATCATACCTCTCCTCACCGTGACCCTTAAATGCTCCTCTGTGTGAGTCTCCTCTCCCCGACTGGACGAAAAATTCTCTGTGGTGAGGGGCTCTGTATTTTCTAAAATCTTTTCTCACCCTACCCTGTCTTGGCACTGACTGATGCTTCTAAGGAGAGGGCTTTCCTCTGCTCCACTCCCTGGTGTCCTAGAGCCCAAGCCACAGAGCCTCAAGACGTGGTTCCTGTGTCCTCAAAGGCCTGACTAGCATTTGGTATGGTAGGACGGCTCAGTGGCTGGTCCGTTCCAGCATGGAACTGCTCTGCTGCCAGCGGGATGACTCCTTACCACACAGTACATCTAAGAGCCCCAGACCTTTCCTTATCATAGTGGGAAGAGTGACCTTCCCCTCTCAGGGCCTCCAAGAAATGTCAGGCAAGAGATGGAAGCCTACAGGTCACTGGGGTCCCTTCCAGCCCCAGAGTTTTGGGGCTAGCTAAGCGTTCATCACATCTCTGAAAGTTCTGACTAGTCCTATCACCTCCTGGCATGGGCTTCCCCCACCCGCCAGATGTGTCCCTGTAGCCCGGTGTGTCTTCACAGCTCCCCCGACCCCTCCCATACACAGATGCCTTGGGTAGTACCTTTGAGTGGAGGTCAGCCCGTGTCCGTAGGTTGGGGCCTGCTGGTGCACATAGCCACTGGGCCGCTGTTGCAGGTGGCGAGTGGGATCTACAAGAGTAGGATTGGTAGAAGGGTGGGTGCTCTGATAAGGCTGGCTGGAGTAGCTGGGGGGCACCATGGTACCTGCGGGGCCTGCGTGTTGCTGCAATCCCACATGAGAAACATAAGGAGTATAGCCCTGGAGAGAAGGAAGAAGAGAGAGGGGGTCAGGGCCAAGGCTGCACAGGGTGGCTGGCCTCAAGCCCCTTCCACCCCACCCCCTTCTCACCCTCTCATGCCCTCACCTGGGATGTCTGCAAACCATAGGAAGAGCTGGGAGTTATCTGATGGACAGATGACTGTCCCAACATCCCCTGACTCTGCTAGAGGGGGAAAAGGAGACAAACTCAAACTCAGGAAAACGCTTCCTGCTCTCTTGGTTCTCATAGCTCCCGCTCTGCCAAGTCCTTGTGAAAATCCGAAGCATCTCCTCAGTCTCATGACCCCCCAAAGCCCCTCTCCCTGACGGCCCTCCCTACTGCCCCTCTCACTATCTTTGCCTGGAGCTGTTGGCGAAGGCGCTGTCCTTGGGGCACTGCGGGCTGCTGCTGTCGGTACACAGAGGTCTTGTATGAGGGTTCGAGTCCCATGACTCCCGTCATGGTTGTGGGCAGCACTCCAGGGTAAGGTGGTCGGGTAGGCAGCTTCTGCATTGGTAACCGCACAGGGCGGTACGGGTCCACGCGAGGGCCACCTGGAAAGGAGAGAGGGCTGACCTCTCCAGGCTCCCCATTCCCCAAGTTCCTGCTCAGTGTCCCGGTCATGGACACATCCTCAGGGATGGGACATTGTCCCTCAGGCAGGAGGGACACTCAGGTAACTCCCCTTCCTAGGGGCTGGCTCTCACCTGCAGGGAGTGGCTGGTTCTGGGTATACAGGCCTATGGAGCCCTGCCTGTAGCTCAGATGCGATATGGAACCGGGGTTAGCGTGGTGCAAGAGGTCTGGGGGCACCGTCACACCGTAGGGGCCACTCCTTCCTGGGCCCATTCCATAGTCCTGCGTGAAGAGCAGAGGAGGAAGGTGAGTGGAACGTAACTTGAATGGGGGGGCGGGGGAGAGGGGGGGCAAGGTGGGGGACCAGGGCTGCAGAAGAGCTAGACCTATGTGACTCATTTTTGTCATTCTAATGGCACCTCTTCCCCACCTCCCCCTCACGTCCCCCAGAAACCAGAAGCTGCACAGAATCGTGGTGGGGGGAGAGAGAGAGAGAGAGGCTATGGAAGCATAATGAGGTGGGGGTGTGGGGGGGTAGCACTAACCTCCGTCTTAGCGGGTGGCTGGCTGCGTTTCTTGCCCTTGGTGGACTTCTTCTTGCGTTCCTCAGTACTGGGTGGAGCGGCCCCAGGTTTGTCAGTTTTGGGGGGCTCTGGAGCCTTCTTCTCAGGCTCTAGCAGGGTGGGAGCAGGGGGCTCCTCATCTTCCGGGGGCAGTGGGAGCGGCTCCAGGTAATAGGCGCGAGGCCGGGGCCGCAGGTGGGTGTGATACAGCAGCAAGCGCTGCTGCTCCTCTCCTCGGGCCACACGCCGGTCCACCCGGACTGTTCCAAACCAGCCCCAGGACAGTGGCGCGGATGGCTTCAAACCCTCAAAAAGATCCCAGGGAGAGATCTTTTGTTTGGTAGAAACCTGTAGGCCCTGCTCCAGAAAACAACACACAGTGAGCTGCTGAGATTTGGAAAACAGGAGACAGACCTTGAGGGCTTGTAGGAGAGGGGGAAGGATCTGCTGGCAATCAAATGGAAAAAAAATACCCAAAAAACCAAAAACCAAAACAAACTCAGGCCCAGATCAGTTCCTGGGAGACGGTGAGAGGGATGGACACGAACACACATGCACACTGACAAACGTACGCGCTCAGATCAGATGGAGTTCAAAGAGGAGAGGGTGATGAGCAGGGACACACAGATGCTGACATTCAAAGGAAGACAAAGCAACAGGAGGGCAGGGAGAGACTGAAAGGCAAAAACAGAGAAAGAGACAGAAACAGGAAGAGAGACGAAGAGGCGAGCAGAAAGACACAGAGAAGGGCCAAGGGAGAGAGTCAGGCAGAGACAGACACAGAGAGAAAGACTCAGAAAAGCAGACAAACGGGTCAAGAAAAGGAGTGAAGACAGCATACATATGACCGGGCTGGACTCTAGATTTTAGACTCTGCCTCGTCTTTTCCCTCCCCCTCTTGGCTCTCCACAGCCATCCGGGTTACTCAACAAACACTGCAGCTGACAGAGCCGAGGGGCAGGGAAAGTTGTGCAGAGATGGGGGCGCTGGCGCAGGCGAATGCAAGGTAACAGAGATCCAGCAGCTGGCCAGACAGATGGGTGGGGTGCCGGCCAGGGTGGAGGATGACAGGGTGCTGAGAAATGGGTGGTCTGTTCGAAGGTGGGTGCGGATGAGGGTAGGTGGATAGAGGTGAACAGACAGATGAATGAGGATGAGATTCTCATGATGGGGTGCAGAAATGTAAAAAAAAAAAAAAAAAAAGTTCAGCAATTAGCTCCATACCCCAGACAGAGACGGCTGTTGCCAGCAGAGCCCCATGGACTCCCCCGCCTGGTAGCCACAAGGTTCATGCAGGGAGAGCTCTTGCCCAGAGGAGGGAAAAGCTGGGTGTGGGGGGATTGGTGCTGTAATAGGAATGGGGATGGGAGGAAAAGGGGACGTGCCTCCTTCTTGAAGATGGAATCAAAGCCTGCAATCTTGTTGCCCTTGGTGTCGATGAGGGAGCCCTGCGGCTCACAGGTGATGACATCTCGGGTGGGCTTGGGCAGTGGCAACAGCTGGAGAACCTTTTCCAGACTGTCTGACTGGCGCTCCCCCAGCTCTTTCTGCAGGCACAGGAAGACAGGGCAAGGGTTCAAGGACACAGCAAAGGAGGGATGTGGGGTCTCAGGGGACAGCAGAGAACCGGGCACGATGACGACTCTTGGTAAACCCTCGCTGTACAGATAACAAGAAGTGGACGGGGAAGTGAAGGGGAGGCGGCTCTGGCCGGAACAAAGTCACTGAGGCCGGACAGCATGTGCAAGGTCAGGGGAAAGGGAGCTGAGGGGTCAGTCCCCACCCCCCGCCCCCAGAGCTGTGCCCTCGCTTCCTCTCCTCACCCGTAGCTTCTTCACCAGGTTCATGTAGGCACGTTTATTCTCCTCCATGCTGCCCTGAGAAATGCTAGACATGTCCGCGGCCAGGGTCCCGTTGATGAGCACACTCAGCATGTCCAGCACGGTGGTAAAGAGCTCGCTGTGATGAGAAGACCGGGAGAGAACCGGAGAGGAAAGAGGCTAGGCCAGACAGCGGCCCTGGGGTGGGAGCCAAGTAGGGAGAGCCGCACCAGCCGCAGGGCGTTGTGCACCTGGCGTGGGGAGAGGGACTACCTCCCAGGCAAAAAAACTGAGAGCAGAGGGTGGGGGTACTTTACTTGTTGGACTGCATGTCCACAGTGCCGCTGATGATGATCTCCAAGAGGAGCATGGCCCACTCGGTGGTCTGCTGGGTGCTGCGCTGCACCGTGTCAAACATGCCTCCCACCTGCCAGGGCCACAACGAGTCTGTCAGATGGCTCAGGGGCCAAGTTTGGCATTTCGGGAAAGCTCACAGCAGAACCCAGCCTGGCCGCCACTTTGCCCAGCTCCCACCACATGCCAGTCAGACCTGGGATCTTCTACGTGAGTCCAGGCCAGTGACTACATTCTTGGCCCCTCTGGGCCTCGGGTTCCTGACTTAGGAACCTATGGGAGCTGGACTAAGGGATGTCCAGGATTCCACTCAATGTTCCACGGTGGGTTACCAGGGCTCTGAGGGCCCTGGCCAGAATCTAGGATACTGAGGCAGGGTCTCTGCAAGGATCCAGACCCTCAACCACTTTAGGTCCCACATCTTGAGGAGGGCCAAGTCAGTACTCAAAGACCCGGTGGAAACTGGGCCCTCCATCTCAGCACCCCACACCCCCACCTCTGGCCAGCGCTGGAGTGGGGAGGCATCTCTATGGAGCAGTTCTAGTCCCACCCACATCTTTCTTCTCCCCAGACCCCCCCTCACCAGGTTGAGCCGCAGCTTGAGAGCCTCGTGCATGAGCTGCTTTGGTTTGCAATCATCCAAGTACTGGTTGTCCCGCCAGTTATTCACAATCTGAGACAGAAACAAGCATAACGACCAGCTCGCAGCATCTTCTCATTTCCATCCCCAAACACTCAAGGCGTTGACTGTTAAGTACTGGAGGTTCTGGGGACATCGTGGCCTCAGGGGCACCCATCTCTGCCCTCCGGCCCCACTCAGTGGCCCAGGGGCCTGTACCTGGTGCACCTGGCTGTAGAGAGAGGTGAGAAGGCCCTCGCGCTGCTCATCCTGCCCTTTCAGACACGTCAGCACCAGGGATAAGAATGGCTGCTGGCTCAACAGGGACATGCTAGAGAAGGGAGGGAGAGGAAAAGAACAAGGACAGGACCATGAGATGTGAATCAGGCAGCTGCCCATCTCATCATTCCAAGCCCCAGACTCTACTCTCTCAAGATCTAGCCTCTTGGGGTGCCTGGGGGGGCTCAGTTGGGTTAAGCGTCTGTCTTCAGCTGAGGTCATGATTCCAGGGTCCTGGGATAAAGTCCCGCATGGAGCTCCCTGCTCAGCGGGGAGCCTGCTTCTCCCTCTCCTCCCTGCCTTGTGCTCTCTCTCGATATCTCTGTTTCTCTCTCTCAAGTAAATAAAATTAGCCAAAAAAGATCTAGCCTCTTGCTCAACCGTGCCCACTCTTACCCTCCAATTTTCCACTTTCCTGTGACTTCTCATCCCCACCCATGTCCCAACTTTTCTTCTTCCCTGACCCTGCGTCCTCTCCTTTCTACCCCTCAATCCCGGTCCCCTCCATAGCCACATTACCTCTTCTGCTTTTGTCGGTCACGTTCTTTGCGGGAAGAGGAACCCAGGTGCTGACCCTTCTCCAGTTCCTCCCCAGCTGCCTTTAACACATGTCCCTGGACTGAGGTGGGCAGTTTAGCAATGAGGGGGGCCACCAGCCACACACCAGAGCGTTCTAGAGAGCTGGAGGACAGACAGAGCACACAGTGTCCCAGAGGAGCCAGGCCAGGGTGGAAGCACCCCTACTCCCCTCACCTGATGGACAGGACTAGTACCTCTGTGAGGCTGAAATCATTTACGCTAGCAGAACAACTAACTCATAAGGGGTCTGAACACATTTCTCCCCAACCTGAGCACTGGCTTAGTCTTGCTGCTGCTGGGCATGTTGCTGGCAGTGCTTCCAGAAGAAGACCCCGTCTCCGCTGACTGCTGGAAAACCTCGATTGTGGCCTTGGCGATGTTCTCTAAGAGGGAGTTCATCTCCTGGGGCAGGGGGATGAAAGGCACATGGGGTACTAACTAGGTAACTGGGGGTGAAGGAAAACAGATGGTAGGAGATAAGGATGGAGAAAGGCATCTGGAGGGTAATGAGAGCAGGGAGAGACAACTCTGCAGGAGCTGTGCCCTCCAGCACCTCCCCATTTCTCCAATTCCCCACTGTCTTCTCCTCGCACACCTCCTCACCGTCATGACCATAGAAACAGCCTCTGCCACCACCGCCGCCAACCTTCCCCCACAGCACAGAGCCTCAGCTCTCCTAGCCCACCTCCCTATTCCTCAGCCCCATGTGTCTGCCATCTTCCCATTCTCTCTCCTCTCTCAGCCCAAGAACCTGAGGGCAGGACGTGGGTTCTTCTGTGGTGACCCACCCTTGTGAGGTGTGTGGAGCTGGGAGTGGGCATGGGAAAGAGAGGGCCAGGCACCACTCACATTGTTAGGGGTCTGCTTGATCATGAGCTGCAGCTCCAAAGACGACTGGCGCATGGTCCACTGGTCCAAGTTCTGTGACAGAGACACCGCTCCCAAGCTCATCATCAACATGTCCCCCCGCCCCAGCCACTCACCACCCCAAGTCCAGTTCCTGACCTCTTGCAACCTTGAAACACATAAGCCTACAGGTCTGAAAGCAACCTCCATGTCCCTCTCCTTAGGAAAGCCTCCACCGACACGACCCAAAAGGGCTGAAAATCCACCCTATTTTAGAAGCGGTTCAGGAAAACTTCACCTTTCCCTGGTGACCCGTTCCATGGCCTCACATTCCTTTGCAGAGGTGAGTTCTCCCTAACGCTTACCCCAAGTCCTTGATGTTAAAATTGAAGCCTGCTTCTCCTGTTTTAAACCAGCTGCTCAAAGTCCTTTCCAGACCTGAAGGCTACTACTGCAGGTTAATCTCTCTGTGACATTATCTCCTCTGGGCTGAGAAGACCTCGTTCCTGTAGCTCTTCTAGATGGCTCTCTTTCTCCACCCTCTCTCCAGTTACTCTAATGTCTGAAGCAGCATGGCCAAGTGGGGACAGCGTGGGGGGGCCGGGGGGGGGGGCGCATAGCACAGGCCCACCTGGGTTCACATGCTGACTCTAAGCTTACTAGCTGTGTGACCTTGGGCAAGTCACTTAGGCTCTTCAAGCCTGGGAGTCCTCGTTGGTCAAACACAGACACCCCACCTCCTTTATGGGGCTGGACAGACTAAATAAGCTGACAAACACAGAGCGCTGAGCACAACACTTAGCACAAAGCAGACGCTCTATAACTGGGAGCAATTGGGTACTCCTGCTGTTGGGGACTGAGCAGGGAGCAAATGCCCAACAAGCAAGGCCCAGAACTCGGCTTCCCAGATGTTGTGCCTTGCGCTGCTGAGCTGTAGTTCTACTCCCAACAGCCATGCCCTCACCCACTGGCTGACTCTAGGGTCTAGACCGTGTTGCCATGACTTCTAAACCCATGTCGGAGCTGTTTCCCTCACCACCTTTCGCCCGCATCCTTGTCCATCTTCCTCCTTGACCATCCTCCTCTCCTTCTCTCAGGGTTCCTATGGTTTCACCCCGGGCATTGGGGCCCCCCCGGCCCCTGCTTCCTCCAAGACCCCCATCACCTTGGCCTACCTGGAGAATGCGTTTAATGCGCTGCCGCTGGGGGTTCTCCCCGTCCTCATTGTCCAGCAGTCGGTATGGGTAGCAGATGAGCTGCATGAGGCGCTGGGCCTGGGCGCTGCTCAGCACAGGGTCTTGCAGGTCGTTGCTGTCCTCACACAGCGATTTAAGGCAACGCTCTCCTACCCATTCCTGAGGAAGCTGATCATCAGGGCGCTGGGGCAACCGGTGAGCGGGGTGAGGGATAAGGGGGACGGGCTGGGGTTGACGAAGGCCATGATGTGTAGGGGGAAGGTGGCGTGATCATGGCTGGAAACAGGACTATGCTCTAGAAAGGTACTGAGGAGGCCTGGGGGGAAGGTGAGACTGACCTGTTGGCAGATGCTGCGCAGCACGTACTTGGCATAGACGTCTAGACTGGCTGTCTCCACAGAGATGTTGCGGCCACCCTGCCTCCGACCGCCACTGCCACCTCCTCCCTCCTCCTCTGGAAGTTCTTCTGTTCCTCCTGTCACAGTGAAGCCTGAACCTTTCAGTTCCGCATCCCCTGTGGTTCACGGGTGGCAGATAGGGAAGGGCAGAGTGAGATCTGAACACAGTGGAGAGACCCAGCCCAGACCCACAGAGGCAGCAACTCCCCAAATCCAGCCCTAGGGGACAGAAATACACTTCCCTCCCGCCTCTCCTCCCCAGAGGTCCGAGAGACCACCTTCAGGAGGGAGAAAGACTGTCCTCTGTAGCTCGGCTGGTACTCCACCCCACACACACTTCTGGCACCGCTCCCTTCCTATCCCCATACCAAGTACAAACACAGCCTTGAGAACAGCAAACACAGCTCCATCCACTATGCGGTTCTGGGAGGCAGCCAGCAGGTGGCGGTCACAGGAGGAACGGATTCCTACGGTAGGCTTGTCTGGGGAGGGAGCTGAAGTCAGGGGAAGCGAAAGTAGAAACAGCCGGAGGGGGGGCGGGGGTAGCCACATTTTCTACTGCTGGCTGGCCCAGATCCGGGGTCACTTACTTCCATCCGACTGGCAAGGATTGAGTTGTGGCGTCTTGAAAAGGTGGAGAAGGATGCGGCAGGTAAGCCGGGCCCCCGGCTCAGAGTCCTGTTCACTGCAAGCTTAAAAAATATATATATTGGACAGGGTGAAGAGAGACAGTGTTGGCAAAAGGCTGCAAGGGAAGGCGAAGTCAAGCAAAAGGAGATATGACAAGATAATGCCCGAGGAGAGATGGGGCAACCAACTGTCTTACATTGTGAGGGGAGTCCCTTGGAGGGTCAAAACACGGAAAGATCAAAAGATCAGGGCCACCAACGGTGGGTTAGAATGAGGCGGCTCCCAGCCCGAGGCACACCACTGGACCGGCCTCTGGTGTGACTGGGGAGCCCCACATTGAACAGTGAGTGTGTGGCCATTGGGTGTCTAGTCAAACTCGGGGTCCAGAAATTCTAGGGGTTACGGATTGGCAGTTCACCGGCATTAAGGAGCGAAGGGATGGCAGCACAGCGAATCAGATCCTCGAGGAGCAGACACTGCCGAGCGATGAGGATGGCAACAAAAGTAGCCAGGGAGTCATGAAAAGACAGGTCACTGACCTGGAGGAAAAAGCAGCCAAGATATCCCGCCTCAGTGCACAGAGAGGCTGCTAACTCAAAGCGGTCAGCCTCCGCTCTACTGGCCTCTGTCCCTCTGCGACCTCAACGACCGGGACCAACCCCCACCCCACCAAGCCCTGGGAACCGTCCCATGCCCCAGCAGGACCCCAGCCCAAGTCTCACATCTACGTTGCAAAGAAGGTCGTTGAAACCACAAGTGCCATTGTTAGAGGAGCAGCACAAGGCCTTCAGGACCCCTAGCCATTCGGCACTCAGTGACTTGCAATAGCCGGTAAGCTCAGCACACAGGATTGCGATGTCATTAACCCTGGGGAGAAGTACAAATGCCCTCAAGAAAAACCTTGTTCCACAAAACCTCAGACTCTAACTTTTCATCTCCACCCCAGCAGTAACCAAGGTTGCCGTACCTCCCAGGCATCTCATCCCTCCCAAACTCAGGCAGGAGTGTGGTGCCCGTTCCCCACTCAGTACGCCCCATACCTATCAGGATCATGGTGTCCCACACAGACGTGCATAAGGGCATTGCAGACAAAGCTGTAGCGGTTAGCAGGGTTCTCACTAAGACTCTTGCCTAGTCCTGTGTAGGTGAAGGTGTGAGCTGCGGGGTTCTCCAGAGTATCAATCATGAACTCGGGCGCCCAGCGCATGTTGGATTCTGAGGGCTCCACATTGCAGTAGATGGTGTTTTTCACCTTGGAGCAGAAGTCGCTGCAAGGGTGGAAGAAGGGACACAGCAGTGTCAGGGATGATCTGGTGAGGCAGAGGGATGGTTGGGAAGGGGGAGAGGAGGAAAAGAAAGGGAGGCACTGGGGACCCTGAGACAACCAAAAGGGAGATGGGACCAAGCCGAGTGGGTGGAACAGGGACCCAGTGAGAACTAGGCATGGGGGGCCCCTGGAGGCTGGGAGGAAGAGTGTGGGCCCCTTAGAGATGGGCTGGAGACCAGGCTGATAAGGATGAGAAGGAGGCAGGCCTACTCTCTAGAACCAAGAACACATGGAGGACAGAGTTCCCCGATGGCCAGGCAGAGACAGTGGGGTCCTAGGCTGTGCCCTGTTCCTGAGTTGAGTGGTAATGGGAATCCGAGATGGACCAAGGTCCCACTCTCCACCCTCACCTCCCACCTCTCTTACCTGAAGAGCTCCCCAAATTTGCTCTTTAAATGGCTACAGGAGGTGTACAGATCATAGAGATAAGCAAGGATACAGCGTTCCGCCGAGGAACCATCTGACCGGTTCATCCCATGCTTCACTACACCACACAGCCTGTCATGAGGGTGCAAGGTTGAGACGGTCTGTAAGCCATGTGCACAGCCAAGGCATGAAGGTCCCGGGACACAGGCTCATGGCTCTTGGTACTAGTCTCCCCTGCCTGTCCAAATAGCAGGGGCTTGGCCATGGCAAGAGCCCCATGTCCTTCAGGGGCCCGCTTCCACTGGCACTCGCTGGAGCCCCGAGCCACCCAGTTATTCTGCGGCCCCCACTTACCCCTCAAAGACCTGGGCCATCTGGTCCTGGTTGAGGATGAGGCAGGCGTGGTAGTGCCGCAGGACAGCCACAATGCACAGGCACAGGCTGGTAGTGTAACTGCCCACCAGATCTGAGGACTTGAGGAGCAGCTCAGCTTCGACTACGCTCAGTTCGTTTAGGAGCTGGCAAAGCAAGTGTGTGTGTGTTGCAGGGTGGTGAGAGATGAGAAGAAGCCCCTGTGTCCATATAACCTCCCTTCCTGTGAGGCAACTGCCCAGACAGGCCTGAGCCCCTTCCCGTTGCAGCCGCCTCAGTCTAGAAGGGCCCTATTGCCATATGCCAATGTCCTTTATTCTATTAACGCCACAAGCCACATTGATGATCTAACCCATCTCTGGGATACAGTTTTATGAACTCCACCACAGGAGGACAGTCCGTACCCAATGCTCTCATTTATCTCTTGGGCCTCCCTGTGGAGCATGTGAGCTGCTAGTCTGGGCCTTCTTAGCTCGTGTCCCACCTGACCCTCCAGCTGTCACCGGGCTGGCTTTCCTGCCCATCCCAGGACACAGGCTTGAGCCCCGACTCTCGACCTCAGGACCCCATATAGCACAAACACCTTCTTCCACCCTCATCTCCCCAACTTCCCCACCTGAATGGCAAAGTCGATGAGGCCACTGATGCTGAGTGAATATTCCATGAGGTCGAAGATGAACTGCACATGCTGCACCAGAGGCAAGTGGTATGACATGCCAAGGGCAAAGCTTGTGATCTGTTCCAGAACATTCCGGGAGACCTAATAAGGGCAATGGAAGTGAGACGGGAGTAGAAAAACGCAGAAAGAACCAGGGAAGCAAGAAAAGGAAGATGGCAGACAGGGATGAGACCAGGAGGCTTAGCCTGCCTAGGGGGGAGAGAAGGAGGAGGAAAGGAAAACAAGGCAGGCTGGCAGAATGTTGGGAAAGGGGCAGGACCTAGGCCCACACCTGAGCCGTGACCTGGTGCTGGTCATAATGTGAAAGGTGCTGGAACTTAGCAAAGATATCTTCAGCAGTGGGGAAGGCTTCAGGCCGGTTGCGTCGCCGCTTCTGCCCATCCTCCCCACCTGAGGGGACAGTGGAAAGGGAGCAGTCGGATGGGGAAGAGAACTAGTTGACTGGGGGTTGGGAGGGGGGTATGGAGAGAAGGCTATGGGTGGGGGGGGGGGGGGGAGAAGGGAAGGGAGGGCTGAGGAGGGGGTGGGGGAGGGATGAAGGGAAGGGGTCAGTGAAGCAAAGGTTTGGAGGACCACAGACTACGTGGACCTCAGAGGAATACATACAGGTGCTAGGTCGGGGGAAGGGAGGGGGGAGGACGGGCAGTATGGGGCTTACTGTGAGGTACCTAAGAATGTCAGGTCTCCAGGATTCAGAGGCACAATAGGAGCAAGCTGGTCTGCAGAGGGGGGGAATGAGGGGGGAAGTTTCAAAAGGACTAGAGCTCCCAGGAGACTCCAAGAGACAGGACATGGGGACATGACTGGGGGTTCCCTGTGCTGGGGAAGGGGACGCTGACTAGGGCACTCCTAGGGGGAGATCTGTGTCAGGAGCCTCAAACCCACCAGTTTCCGCTGTCCCCTTGCGGTTCAGAACCTTCAGGATATCCTTGGTAATTTTCTTGATGGCATGGCGGGCGTCATCTCGTTGCTTTCCCACCCCAAACAGTACGACCAACCGCTGATTGCACTCATGGCTGCATGACTCCTCCTGCATGCCAGCAGCACCATCAGACGCTGGCACGGGTTTTGCTCCCTCCTCCTCTCAAAAGCATGCTCCATGACCCTCAGCATCCCAGCGCTCAGGCCCTTCCCAGCATACCACACCCGCAAGCACAGCTCCAACCCCGCAGCACAGTCCTTGGACAGAAACCTCGGCTCAAAACCAAGGTCTTGAGGAGCTGGGGGACAGTACCTGGGGGATGGGAAAGTGTGTGGCATACTGCACGTGCCGTGGCTGATCATAAAGAACCCCAAGGGTCCCTTCTATCTTCTCCTTGGGAGGGGGCTTCACTTCCTTCTCAACATCTGGTTTCTCAGGGGATGGACTGCCCTTCCCCTCACAGGGCATGGTAGGGGAGAACAACTAAGAAAAGGCAAAAGGGCAGAACATTTAGAGATTGGAAAGTGGGTCAGGGGCATAAAGAAATTCCCCAGAGAGGCATAACGGGAGGACCTTGGGAGCTGGATTCTTTCTTCCACACTGGGATCAAACTTACTGAGAAATCAGGCTTCTCCATGTCCTCGAAGAGCACGCTGGAACTAGGGTCAATGTCCATAGACTCTGAGAGCCCTGGGTCCTGAGGGCACAGAATATAAGCCAAGTCACTTTAGCCCCAGGGAGCTGCTCCCCACCACCTAGAAAGGTGGACAGCGAAGTCAGATGGAGGAGACCATGTTGGGAAAAGCACCGGATCTGGAGTCGAGCTTTGACTGGTCACATGCCCACCTTGCGCCTCATTCCCCTCAGCTTCAAAGAGGGGGATCAGAGCCCCTCATCCCATTGTGAGGAGCAAATGCCAACAAGGGATGTGAGAGGGCTGGGCCAGCCCCAAAGCGCCAAGCCCATACCATCCCCTTATCGGGGAAGGGATACCTGGAAGACTCTGGGAGCCAGGAGTCTGGGAATGTCTGAAGGAGGTAGCGAGAGCAAGACAAGGCCTGCTCACCTCAAGCTTGCTACTGCTGCTGCCCTCAGCCTCCTTGCGCTCCGAGTCATCAGCAGGGTCGTCAAAGGGAGATGGGGGCCGGGGGCCAGGGATTCCAAAGGCGAGGTCCCCTCGGGAGATGAGGGTGCAAGTGTACATGTTGTGGGAGAAAACGTCATGTCGGATCAGTTCACAGAACAACAGGACCAGGTTAAAGAACTCCACTCGCTCACTCTCACTTCGGGGGTCTGCTGCATGGAGGGAATGAGAAAAGAGGGTTTAGGAGAGCACAGGACACGGGCAGCAAGGGAGAGAAGCACACCCGAGGCACAGTGCTCCTAGAGTACCTGAGGCGGGCTAGACAAGGAACGACCTCCCCAACCCCAAACCCCTGAGGGACAGAGTACAGTCAGTCCACCCCCCTCCTGCCCCACACCCCATCTCAGAAAGGAAGAGAGCACGCTTGCTGCT
>RCUC01131554.1:0-24664 GCA_003697995.1 Taxidea taxus jeffersonii
AAAAAAAATGAATTAAAGGAACATGGATAAATATGTATGATTCTCACAAACAATACTGAACAAAAATTTTTTAAAATGCAGTTTGCAGAAGAATATTTAGGAATGATAATTGTATGGATAGTTGTAAAATTTGCAATGAATATTAAATATTGTTTAAGATATGCCTTAAAAACCCATATATGTGGGTATATGTAGACATATGTGTATGATATACATATACCATACATATAATATACAATATATGTTACATACATATATTATACATATAACATACTATATATTCTATAGATATTTACATAAAATTTATGGACACAACGATCACTGGGTGTAGGCTATTTGTTGCACTGGGACATGGAAAAGAATGCTGTAGGGAAGGTTCACATGCATTTTAACTGCATTAGCAACATCTCTTTTCTGAAATAGATGGTAGCTCCATCCATGAGTAATCATTGTATTGCTCTTTACAGCTTTTAGTGCCTCAAATACTTTATAATAAATGGAAAAAGTCAACCAAACCATTTTCCCTGGCTCTATGAAATATAGTTCTCTAGTTACACCTGTGACCTAGAGCAAATCTCTGTATAGTCTCTTTTTATACCAATCCCTGGTGTGTATACTTCCATGTGCCACAGAGAGACAGATATTGTTACTTTTGGTTTTCTTGTCAGAAGTTCATCATTATTATTTAATAACATTTGCCAAGTAGATATAAATAACTTGTTATTCAGGACCATTGTAGAACATGGTCCTTTTCAAGAAGCCTCATTTTTGCCCTGAATAGTAGCCGGGCATCCAGCCATTTACAGCAAATAAAACTTTCTCTGCTCAGGAATGGAGAAAAAGAGTAAGAAATGACCCCTTGGTTCCCTAGTCTCTCATCCAACAAGACATTGTGCCCCTTTAGTGCCCAGTGATTCTCTAATGTTCTCCAAAATATCAGCACTTCACATGCAGGTTTCCACTTACCTCTCCTTTCAATTTAAGAACAGAATAACCAAATTATACAAAAGTTTCTACCTGTGATTGCTCCATACTTTCCTTAGACTTTAAGTGGCTATCATCACATGACCTAAAACACTGTCTCTGATTTTGGACATAAACCTTGCCATTTCTTTTTAGAAGGATAAAAAACTGTTTCATATAACATGACCCTGACCTATCTTCGTATTTCCAGTATACCCAGATTTTTCCATTCCGACATGTTTGCAATTCTGGGAGACAGTGTATACTGACATAGAGATTTATTGCCAGAAGCTTCCCAGTGGAGTCAGTGGCAGAAGATAAAATTTGGTCACAATTCACATGTGTTTGAAATGAGCATTCCAGGAGAAAATGATTAATTTCTCTTTAAAACCCAAAGGATAAAATACCATACTCACAAGCATTACTACCTCTGTGTTTGCTCAGTCTCTCCTTTGTTCATTTGCTTCTCTTTACATTTTCCTCACTTTTTTTTTTCCTTTTTTTGAAGCAACAAACCAAGTTATTGTTATTCAGGAGAAAAAACTTATAAATGTGTAAAAGAATTTTATTCTGCTATTGACGCCTTCAGAAAAAAGAATGAAGTAAAGTACAGAAGAAAAGGTAAAACTGAAGTAGAATAAAATGTTAGCTCTAAAAACTACGTTAATACTCCCAGTTTGGTATCCCCACTTTGTAAAGGTGGAAACCTAGAAAGTTTAAGTACCTACTCCTAAGTCATTTCATTCATGCAGGGGGTTGTTGAAAAAGAATGGGGATCCTGATCTTCTAGTTCTGAGAGTCAGAAATCTCTGAGCTTGTAGGATGATACCAGAAGTTTTACTATCAGGCTTTCATGCTTTGATTTAAAACTCTGATCAACATTAAAATGTTAAGCAGGTATAGATAAAAACAAAATTGTATAATAAATTATTTTAGCTATCATAATATCAAATGGAAGTGACTTTAAAATGTCAGATTGCCTAAATATTTCAGCTACATTACAAAATATGTATATCAAACCATAAGAGACTCTTAATCTCACAAAACAAACTGAGGGTTGCTGGGGGGAGGGGGTTAGGGAGAGGATGGTGGGGTTCTGGATACTGGGGAGGGTATGTGCTATGGTGAGTGCTGTGAAGTGTGTAAACCTGGCGCTTCACAGACTTGTACCCCTGGGGCTAATAATACATTATATGTTAATAAAAAAATTAAAAAATTAAAAATATATATGTATATATTCTTGCCCCCTGTGTGCAAGGTAATATACAAGAGTCACTATAACAGTATATGTGGCAAGGTTTTTATTTATGTATTAACTATCAAGTAGTGCTTGTCTATTTTTTTAGTATTTATACCTCACCTACTATCAAAAAGTATTTCCTGAACCTATTAAATGGAGCATTGTTAAATAGCAAACTAGCAAAACCATTAACATAAGGATTTAAAAGAAAAAAATCTAAGAGCCAATTCCATTCAGTTGTACACCCCAAGCTCCAGCCATGGTCCTCATTGCTGAGTATAAAAAGGTGAATGAGGGCTTGTCACAGTATCATGGGGTATCTCAGATCCTAATGGAACATTATTGTAATGCAGGCAAACTCTATCTGTAGACAAAACTGATTACACACTGTGAATAGAAAGATCTTTTCTCTAAAGTCCCAAAGAAATTTAGAGTCCAAGAATTTCAGGTTTAGAAAGGTTCTTGGGCGCGTGGGTGGCTTAGTTGGTTAAGCAACTGCCTTCGGCTCAGGTCACGATCCCAGAGTCCTGGGATCGAGTCCCACATCGGGCTCCCAGCTCCATGGGGAGTCTGCTTCTCCCTGTGACCTTCCCTCTCATGCTGTCTCACTCTGTCTCTCTCTCTTTCAAATAAATAAATAAAATCTTAAAAAAAAAAAGTTTCTTAAGAGGTCATTTATTCCTACACTTTAAATTAGTCCTCTATCTAATGCATCTCAGCTGAGTGCCTCTTTGTGTTCTCCTTGACCAACTCTAGTTATTGATGCTAGATTCTATTTTGAAATTTCTCTAATCACTAAATTCTTCCTGGAGTCCCGCATCGGGCTTCTTGCTCAGCGGGGAGCCTGCTTCTCCCTCTGCCTCTGCCTGCCACTCTGTCTGCCTGTGCTCACTCTCTCTGACAAATAAATAAATAAAATCTTAAAAAAAAAAAAGAAACCCAGCTCTTTAAGAAATTGTCTCCTGCAACTCCTCGTATTTCTTATTGTCCCAGAAAATATCTCAGAAGTACTGACCAACACATCAAATCAACTGTCCATTAAACTGTCATGTAGAACCTGTCACTTCTAGGCATGGTTGTCTCCCACTAGTGAGTTGTCACTGTCCACATCATTCCCTGGGGTCAGCAGTAGCTGGGACAGCTCTGAGCTGTACAGTAACCTGTAGAGCAGTAAGAAAGACATTGTTTCTCCCACTTTTATGGTATTCTGTTGCTGCTTGTATGACCCATACCATCCCTCCCCTACCCAGTGCCTTCCAGGGCTTTTGATTTACTGCCCAGCCTCTATCCCCATGCATAGAACAAATTTGACTCTAAAACTAGCTGAGTCTGAGATGAGTGTGAATGTCAGGTATGACACCATATTCAGAAAACCTTTTCCCCCTAAATCTCTAAGATGCTGATACTAGAAGCCTCACAAATGGAGTTCTGGGATCACCTGACCAATTGATCAGTCAGGTCTATGTCCTAGTGATAGGCACAGCTTAGATTCAACCTTGAATCTGTGATGGACGGGAATTGAATAAGGTTGTGTGTCTTGTTATATATCTAATATCCCCTACAGTTAGTACACATAGAAAAAAATTAACAATAATAATAATCATAATAATAATATGCACCGAGTATTACAACATTGTAGGTAATATTTTGTTTAATCCTCACAGCAATTCTGTGAGGTGGATACTGTTAATATTCTCAACTTATAGATGAGTAAAGTGTGTCAGGAAAAGACTAAGTAATGTGTTTATACATTTATGTATAAATCACATTGTTTATGAGAATAGTAAGTGGTGGGACTGGAACTCAAATGCAGGCAATCTAACTGCAGAGCTTGTGGGCTTAACTGTCATATGTCACCTTCTTATCCTCTACACAGAAGAGGCTCAAGAAGTATTTTAAGGAAATGACTGTAACTACCTCTTGTAATATGAATACATTGATTCTTGACTTCCTTCTGGAGACATGAACAGTGTGTGTTCACAAAGGAGGCAGTCACACATTTAAAGATAGTTCTTATACCCCTCAGTCATCAGAGAGTTTTGCTGTTTCAGTCATAAAGAGAGTGTAAGTACTGGCTACCCAGGTATCTCTTAAGGGCGACTTGAAGATCAAAATGCTGTGCCCACTCTAGGAATCTGAAAATGTCTCCATTTCCTTTGAGTGAGTGGTTTGAGCACTTAGTGAACCTTTCCTGGAAAAGAGTTTTCAACAGTTTGTTGCTTCTGTCCTCTCCAAATCTATTTCCTGCCAGTCCTTTAAACATTCATTGGCAAATATCTTGAGAAACCTTCCTGCACAACAATCCATGCTCTTCAACTTTCCTATTCTTTTCTCCACACTGTCGCTCCTGCATCTAGCCGCTGGCTCATCACAGGTTCCTCAGTGCATGCTATGCTGGCTCCTTTCATCTTGGAAATGTTTAAAATAGGTACATTTACACAAAGGTCATGATTTATCAGAATTTCATGTATTGAATCATCAGGAGACTTTGTTTTAAAACGTGTTAATAACTAGAGAAGACAATGCTTAATTCAAAAGAATTAATCCCTAACAATGGACTAAGAGGTTGAGTTTGTTTTTTCTTTAAGATTTATTTATTTTAGAGAGGGTGAGTGTGAGTGGCAGGATGGGGCAGTAGGAAAGAATCTTCAAGCTGAGCATGGAGCCCCAACAATGATCTAACAACCCATGAGATCGTGACCTGAGCCAAAACCAAGAGTCAGCCACTAAACAACAGAGCCATCCAGGTGCCCCTCAATGGAGTAGGAGTTTTGAGGCCTGAATAGTACTAAACAGTTTTAGGATAAGATATTTTCTTGGATCTCAAAAGAATAACCAAAATAAGTTATGATGCGCCTAAAAATTCCTTTATCTTATTTAGCTCTTTAACACCTTAAGATGTAAGTATTTTGTCCCCATTTGGAGAAGATAGGAAAATTTCTTAATTGGCACATTTAGTCAGAAGCATAACTGAGACTTAAACTCTGACCTGTTTGACACTTTGCTACTGCTTTATTGCCTAGTTCACCTCTTATAAATTCAGTTCTTTGGTGAGTTCCTAGGATAATGTCCAGTTAACCTGAAAGACTATTTTGAGTTAACATAAAAATAATTTAAGGATATATAACATACCTTCATTTTAATAACAGTTTTTAAGGCATTAGCCTTAGAGAATTGATTTGGTGGCCTAGAGGAAAGGCTTATCGTGGACACATTTGGAGGTAAGTGGGACTTTCTCTCAAAGCTGTGTGGGCAAAGAGCTCCTTGACCTTAAATAAACTGAGCTCTGCTCTGAGAATCTATCAGAGAAACTGATCTCTACCTGAATGTGGAAATGGGCATTAGAAACTTTGCTGACAAAACCTCCCTCTGTCAATAATAAGTGGTTTGATTTTATTTAGTTTGTCTGTCCTTCCATTTCCTCAACTATAAAATGAAGATTTGACAGGACCAGAACACCTCCAACCTGCAAGCTCATCAGATGAATCATCTTTCAAAATATCCATACCTGTTTCCCTTCACTCTCTTCCAGAAATCATACTCAAAGACTCATTGCAGCCAATTAAGAGGTCTAACATAACTTCTGACTTTACCATGTTATGGTTAAACTCTGGGAGGTACCATAATCCTCTATATAACGGGGAAAATAAAATCAACCAAAGCATGTCAATGTAATTTTGTAATATCATGACTTTTTTTGATTAGACACCAGAACTAGATAAAAGGTGAACAACAACAACAACAAAAAATATACATATATATGTAATGTCAGAAATTTGGTTGACTTCATCTTTCATTTTATTTACTAAAGATATGAGTTGATATACTATTGTGATTTCATTGATTTCCAGTTAATTTTGTCCTCTTTTCCTTATAAAGGATGGGATCAAACAACTGAGTGCTCTTTTTTTTAATTGGATTCAAAAGGAATATTTTAAAATTCAGGCAGTGATTTCTACATTGTGCACATGATGTCAAATAGCATATCTGATTAAAACTTTCATTTTAACTAGTTGTTTCAGCAATATTTCTTTTCCATCTTTATTTTAATCTGTCAGTAGTGTTTTAAATCTCTTAATTATTAATACCATACGTTTCATTCAGTATGTGAAACATTTGTCTCATGAGAAAAAATTCCCACTGTGGCCTGATCTCTCACCAGTTTTATGCATCTGAAGAAAAATATTTCTAAAAGATTGAGATGAGCAACAGCAGAGCAAACTTGCAAATGGTACTGTTGATTGAGAGCACAATGGACAGTACCAAACTGTTTACAGATGTTACACTTGGCCCCTTTCCCAGTGCCAAATATTTGCATGAGAGATAAAGAGCATAATCTATTCATATATAATGACTTTCCTCTCCAAAATCTTTTGAGGTTGGTTACATTTTAATAACCATTTGCTCTTAAAAATTGATTTCTTTCTTGAAGACCATCTGCATCTGTATAGCTAGGCACCCATTCCTTCCTTGTCTTCAATACCAAATGTTGGCTTCCCCCCACAAAGTGCATGCTTGCTACACTGCCCAGTAGATTGTGTTCTTGCTGCTGTGAGGGAAAAGGAAACTCTGAGCAATATAACATATAGTGTTGTTGTTGTTTTGTTTTTCTTTTCTCTAGAGCATCATATAACCATGTGGTGAAGTGAATAAGAAGGCAGGTTGTGATGCTAAATGATCTTTCTTCCTATTCTGGCTTCACCAGTTGTGTGATCTTGAATGTATGACTAAGCACCTTTAACTCATCTTCAGAAAGAAAATAACAGTACATATCTCCTAGGAGTTGTTAGGATGATTAAATGAGAACATGTATAAAGATTAAGTGCTCAGTAGAAGGTAGCTGTTGTATTCCTGCAGTGTCTCAGACACACAAAAAAAGCCAATGTGGCTGTTGACTCTAGTGGAGGATAGCAGCTAATGTATTTCCTGGGAATTAAAGAACTCATGCCATTAGTTTCAAACACAGTGATTGGTGAGTTGAAGTATATTTCTACTGTAAAAACCTTCTCAGAAGGATTAGGTACAGGATAGAGATAAGAAGACATAATTTTCCAGGTGCATCTCTTCTATGAGGAGGTTAGTATTATTTAGATCAGTAGTTCTCAAACTTATCTCATTGTAAGATCATTAATGGATCTGTAAAAACACATAGAAATAATAAACCAGAATAACAAAAAATATGACTGGGTTTAACCACAGACCTACTCTATCAGGAGGTCAATGGTAGAGATATAGAAGCTGTTTTTTTTTTTTTTAAAGCTTTTTTTTTATTTATTTATTTGACAGACAGAGATCACAAGTAGGCTGAGAGGCAGGCAGAGAGAGAGGAGGAAGCAGGCTCCCCGCCGAGCAGAGAGCCCAATGTGGGGCTCCATCCCAGAACCCTGAGATCATGACCTGAGCCGAAGGCAGAGGCTTAACCCACTGAGCCACCCAGGCGCCCCTAGAAGCTGGTTTTTAAGAGTTCCCCATTTATTTCTTTTTCTCTTTCTTCCCATTCTATTTTTTTAAATTTATTTATTTGATAGAGAGAGCACAAGCAGGAGGAGCAGTGGAGGGAGAGGGAGAAGCAGGTTCCCCGCTGAGCAGGGAGCCTGACTCGGGGCTCCATCCCAGGACATGACCTAAGCCGAAGGCAGGCAGTTAACCAACTGAGCCACCCAGGCGCCCCTCCATTTATTTCTGATGCGCAGTAGAAAATTGTTGGGATTTTTAAATTCCCCTCTCCATATTCACAGAGCCATATACTAATTATTACCCTGATGACTCAGGGAAGTCATATTCTTGGTAATTTACTTGCAGAAATGCAAAAACAAACAAACAAACAAACAAACAAAAACTATCTGTTTTGGGTTTTTTTAATAGTATTTCTATGAAGAAAGAAGAGCACTAATAAAATGTGTCAGGAACTAATTAATTTTTAGCTCTATTAACCTAGCACTTAAAATAATATAAGTGTCAGCATATTAACAGAAATACAAAGTTAACTGAAAGCAATAGAAAAACAGAATTATGGAAGTAGAAAATTGAGTATAGTATAGAAGAAAATTTTTCATAATATAAAGATTAAATTAAAATAATGAGACTAAGCAAAAGACACAAAATGATACAGAGAATATATAAAAGTTAGGATCAATATATTCAATTTAAGAAAGATTAGAAGCAAATAAAACAAACAAAAAACAATAATCAAACATATGACTAAAGAGATGTTCTAAACTGAAAAGAGAACAGGTGGGGTGCCTGAGTGACTCAGTGGTTAAGCCTCTGCCTTCAGCTCAGGTCATGATCTCAGGGTGCTGGAATTGAGCCCCACATCAGGCTCTCTGCTCAGCAGGGAGCCTGCTTCTCCCCTTCTCTCTCTGCCTGCTGTTCTGCCTACTTGTGATCTCTCTCTCTCTTTCTCTGTCAAATGAATAAAGTCTTCAAAAAAAAAAAAAAAAGAGAGAGCAGGTTTTTACCTCAGGCAAAAAAAGAATTAGAAAATATCCATACCTTATACATGTGGTGTAAGCATTTTTTAAATGTTTAAATAATTTAAAAAATCTAAGCAGATAAAAGAACAGGTTATCTACAACTTACAGAAACTGAAGTGATCTTAAAATTTCCTTGTAACACTAAGTATCCGAATTAAATAAAATGATTTGGGGCACCTGGGTGGCTCAGTTGTTAAGCTGCTGCCTTCAGCTCAGGTCATGGAGCCCCGAATCAGGCTCCCTGCTCGGCTGGAAGCTTGCTTCTCCCTCTCCCATTCCCTTTGCTTGTGTTCCCTCTCTTGCTGTGTCTCTCTGTGTTAAATAAATAAAATCTAAAAAAAAAATGATTTTATGGACTTTATGGACTTTATGCTTGAATAATTTAACATCCATTTCATATGTAGAAACCACAGAAAGATCTCCTCAGATATATAAGAATAACAACAAAAAAATAAACCACCCATTAAAGTTTCTGGAAAACTTTCTTTTTTTTTTTTTAAACTTTTTTTTTTTAAAGATTTTTATTTATTTATTTGATAGACAGAGATCACAAGTAGGCAGAGAGGCAGAGAGAGAGGAGGAAGCAGGCTGTCCGCAGAGCAGAGAGCCCGATGTGGGGCTCGATCGCACGATTCTGGGATCACGACCCGAGCCGAAGGCAGCAGCTTTAACTCACTGAGCCACCCAGGCGCCCCTCTGGAAAACTTTCTTAAGAATATTTTCCAGAGGATGAGGCGCCTGGGTGGTGCAATAGGTTGGGTGTTCTACTCTTGGTTCTGACTCGGGTCATGATCTTGGGTTCATGAGATTGAGCCCCATGTGGGTAGGTCTCTGTGCTCAGCACAGAATCTGCTTCAGGCCCCTTCTCCCTCAGCCTCTCCCCCCTGCTTATTCTTACTAAAATAAAGGAATAAATCTTGAAAAGAAGAAGAAGAAGAATATATTCCAGGGGCGCTTGAGTGGCAAATAAGCTATCCCACTCTTGATTTCAGCTCAGGTCATGATTTGGGGTCATGAGATCAAGTCCCTTCCTCAGGTTCTTCACTGAGTGTGGAGCCTACTTAAGATTCTCTCTCTCAGTTTGCCTGGGTGGCTCAGTCAGTTAAGTATCTGCCTTTGGCTCAGGTCATGATCACAGGGTTCTAGGAAAGAGCCCCATGTGGAGTTGAGTTCCCTGCTCAGCAGGAGGCCTGCTTCTCCCTCTGCCTGCCACTCCCCCTCTTTGTGCTCTCTCTCTCTGTCAAATGAATAAATAAAATCTTTATAAATAAATAAAAAAATAAAAGATCCTCTTTCTCCCTCTCCCTTCGCCCCTCCACCATTGCTCACGCTCACTCTCTCTCAAAAAAAAAAAGTTATAATAAACACAGTAATCATTACGTAAAGAAAGACTGAATAATTACTATAAATATAAGGAAAAACTTGAGTGCAAATGCTATAAATAACTTTAAAATATTAACAATTCACAATATTTGTTGAAATCTGTCAATTCTTTATTAGGCTTATAAAATTTTATAACTGGGTGTTAACAGGAAGAGAGTTCTCAAACTCCAAATTTCAAATATTACAAAATGAAAAGTCATAAATTTTCTTTTCTTTTCTGCTTTGATTTGATAAAGAGATCTTTGTTTGAGTTGATTTTAAAGACTTAAACATTCACGGAATGTGACTGGAAGACAACAAACAAAACATCATATCATAAAAAGACCACAAGGAAAATAGAAAAGGGTTTACAAAACAAAAAGAAAATACTCCATTAAGATGACAGAAAAACAAACCTCACCAATAGCAACAAAAAATTTATTTAACCTCTTTAAGTAAAGGACAAGGCAATCTGTTTAATGAACAAATTCATTTGTATGTTGCTTACAAGAGATACATGAAAACTAAAGTTGTACAAACATTTGACTGAATATTCCATAGTGATTTAAAAGGAAAATATAAATTAATGTCAGACATGGTAATAAGAAAATACAACAAAGATTAGTGGCAAACAAACCAAAGAGATAAGAAGGATCATAAATAATATTTTGATAAAAGAATTTACAATGAAAACAAATAGTAATATGTATAAGAATAAGTTGAGCTCTCTCCCAAAAAAAGGTAGTGTTATAAATTAATATTGCTATTCACAAGTTTGGGTCAAATGTTAGCAAAAATTAACAAAGAATTTTGTTAATGTAATGGTAATAGATTAAGAAGTAATCATTAGTAGATTAAAAGGTAATCTATAAAATATATTTACATTTGGTCATAAAACATATTGAAATTCTCAACAAATTCTAAATAATAGAAGTCTTTAGGTAATATTTGACCATTATATAGACATAGCCAAACTTAAAAACAAAGTTGTAAAAATAAACATCCTATTGTCTGGATATATGCTAAAATATTTTTACACAACTGAGACAATAAAGGAAAAATAAATGCAATCTAATTTGATAAAAAATAAGGATATTAATATCAAGATATCTAGGGTGCTACCAAAGTTACATTTAGAAATAATTATGTAGACTGATGGGATTGTTTTGTTTAAAAAGATGACAATTAAACATTCAACCAAAAATCTGAGATTTTTAAAAATCTGCTTCAGGAGAAAATAACTAAATAAAAACCCCAGCCAATAACTTAGAAAAAAAGAAATAAAAAATTGAATTAATAAATGAATCTCAGAACTAATTCTTGAGGAAAAGTAAAATAAAACATCCTAAATAGACAAAATTTCATTCAAATTCTACTCAAGAAATTAAAAGCCAAGCAAATAATGTCAGAAATAAAAAGAGGGACATAATAAAAATTGAATTCATAGTAAGCTTTTTAATTCTCGGGGCTTTGTTTTGTTCATTTTATTTATTTATAACCTAGCACAGACATACCCTAACAATTCATAGGTGTAGCAGGCTCTCATAAATATTTATGGAATAAATGAATATGGAAGATATTAAAAATTGTAAGAGGACACTTTGCACAGCTGTGTACTCATTAACTCTAAGAAAAAGTTTCAGATTCAAAGAGTTTTATGCTTAGTTCTTTCAATCTTTTGAAGGTTAAATACTTTTTTATTTGTCCTAGGACATATAAAATATGAAAAACTTTCTAGTTCTTTAATGAAAGTAGTATAATACTAATGAAATTGGACAAAAATAGAAAAGAAAAATGAAAAACTATCACAAACCTACACAAACACAAAAAGGCAAAGCATGCACACAAGTGAGAACAGCATCATTTATCTGCAATGGAAAAAACATTAATAAGGTGCTAGCAAACCTATTTAAAATATTAAAAAATGGTTCACCGTCTTAAAGTAGGGTTTCTTTCAAGGATGCAAACCCAACAATAGAAGGCTGCATAGCCTGTGGTTATGAGTAGGACCTTGAGATCCAAGCAGCTCTTGATCAATTCCCTATTCTCTCATTTAATCATGGTGTAACACTGAGCAAATAACTTAACCTCTCTGTGCCTTAATTTACTCATCTGTCAAATGGGAATAATAATAGTATTAATCTTAAAGAGCCAGTTGTGAAAATTAAATGCTGTGTAAAATGCTGAGCATGGCATCTGATGTCTATCAGTGTTGCTAGTATTATTATTATCATGATCATCATCATCATTGCTATCATGATTATTTAATAATCTCAGTCCAATTTTTATTCGAGGGCAGTAATGTGTACAACTGCTACAATGGTTGTTTTATAGTATTTTGATTGGCAACATGATTAAGGAAAATCAAAGGAGGGGAGGAATCATGTGTATTATATAATAAGTGAAAATATGTCTAATTTCAATATTCTCCTTTCCCCAGGAGCAGGAAAGCTTTCCTTTGAGGTAGGTGTGTGTAGCTCATGCATGGCCCATGCTTGGGTCTCATCTGGGAAAAGCTGAAGCTCTGGAGGACATCCATGCCTTCGGCCCTATGATACACTACGGTCCTAATGTACTTATACTTCACGTGGGAATATTTTGTCCGCTAATATCTGTGGCTGCTCAGTGGTAAAGCTGGAAATAAAGTCATGGAAGCTGGAAATAAAGCTATTTTCCAAAATCTAGTGGTTGATTTGGAGATGGCACTGTCCCCATAATTTTAATGTGGGACTGTGTTTCCTAAGGAAACATGGCAAGTGGAGGTGGGAGATAACTAGCAAATATCCCACTTTGTTCCCAAGGCACAGGGAAGGGCTAAGTCCAAGCACCGGCTAAGTCCTGTGCTTGCTTTTACTGTATGGAGTGAATTTGTCCCACTCCTTATATTAAAATGGGAAATGAAGATCAAATTATCTTTTCCATTATTGTAAACAGTTATGTAAATGAAAAGATTGTCTTCTCCTGGGAACCCCACAGCCTACCAAGGATCAGGAAGTGATCTATAATCTGATACAGTAAGAAAAAAAATCTCAGACTTTGATTCATTACCATTATGCTCACTACTATGACACGGTCCAGTAGTGCCAAAATTTCACTGCCACCCAAAACTACACTGCAGTCACTGAAAGGCAGCAGCTGGGACACTAGTGACCTGTCCAAAAACAAGAGAATTGATCAGGAAGTGGAGAAATGCCACCTCATAAATGTCACCCAACCACATTTAACAACGACCAAGAGTTTACACTGACCAATTTCGTATTTGCTATGATAAATATGCCTCTTTCACAATATTGAGACCACTGAATTTCTCATGGACTAAAACATGTTGTAGCACAATTACCTCCTCTCCCCAGGAGCCCTAGGAACTCTGCCATGGCCACAATATTCCCCTTGAGATGGACATCAATGTCAGATTTACATTAAGTACCAGCATCTCTCAGAAGAAAATGTGCAGCAAGTTCTCCACCTTCAGAAACTGATCTGGATGGCCAACAGAAGGATGCCCATAAAATTTATGGGAGACATCTGAGAGTGGAAGAAAGCATTAAAAATAATTAAATTTGTATAAGTGTTGGAAAGTTTACTATTCAAAAATATTATTATATGTTGTTTGAAATTTTGCTATGTTCATAGACCTTAAAAAAGGCAATTCTACTCAAAAGTTACTTTTAGGGGCACCTGGGTGACTCAGTGGGTTAAGCCTCTGCCTTCGACTCAGGTCATGATCCCAGGATCCTGGGATTGAGCCCTGCATCGAGCTCTCTGCTCGGTGGGGAGCCTGCTTCCCCCTCTCTCTCTGACTGCCTCTCTGACTACTTGAGATCTCTCTCTCTGTGTCAAATAAATAAATAAAATCTTTTTTTTAAAGTTACTTTTAAAATTGAAGTTTTTAAAGATAAAACTAATATATATTTGTATACATCAAGAAAGGTTAAAAGATTACATTGATTATATAAACTATTAGGAAAGGAATATTTCTGGCACATTTTCACATACTTTATTCAGTTGCTTAGCTGACTCTGTCTCTAATACCATGTCCAGAACCAGAGGAATGCATTTTTTCATTAACATTCTACATTTTAAAAAATGTGAAATCATTGACATTTTCACGAAACATTTCTTTGCGAAAGAAGTAAGAAAGTATCCTTTCTAAATGTCCTGTCCAAATAATTTCTGCTAGATGAAATATACTCTCAAATCCAATTTATTTTATACTGGAGTAAATATTTCAGCCCAAATATTTTCACAGGCACTGCCTTTCTGCTTCCATTTAGAGTAGTTTCCTTCAACAAATATTTTTATAAGACAACATTTGTCAAATAAGTTGCCCCTATTTATGATTTCCCTGAAAGTTTTAACAAATTTAGATGCTGTGGAATTGTAGGTTTTCTGAATTTCAATACAGCATATAAATGTATTCAATTAAAAATAGAAGATTTATCAACGAATTCTTCCTGCAAATTAGATATTCCAGTGCTTTTATACAATTTCATAACTAAATTTTATACACTGTGGTCTCATTCTTTTAATTTGTTCAGCTTCCCAATGCTTTTGCAGGAAATGTCTTCCCCATTGGCAAGATAAGGTCTTCAATAATTTCAGTTTGCTAAAAGCTTCAACTGGAAGTCATTGCCCTTCTTGCCATACCATTTGTTGAATAATTCGCTTAAAAATTTCCAGCTGATTTTGAAGAAAATGCAACCAAAATTTGGAGAAATCCTTTATAAAAATATAAGAATGTTCATAGGACGTTAGGGCTGATTAATAAAGTTAGTGAAAGGCTTAAGTAGTGCTAACATCTAATTGATGAGAAGCTAGAAGGAGAGAAAGATCATACTACTTGGCTGAATATTTTTAAATAAAAAATATTAAATAAATGTGAGCTTTACCAATATTAGTTATTCCAACTGTGTACTTATAAAAATATGTACAGATTTTGACAATTGTAGCTTCCATTTCAGTTGGTAGAATATTACAGTTTCTTTGAGTGAAATTATTAATTTTATGTACAACCAATTCCCAATACATTTCTCCTTCACAGTTTCGTTCATTTAGTGAGAACATTGTTGTTACCATGCTGATGTGCTCTACAAAATTTTCTATTCATATTATCACCACAAAAACAAATGCTCTAACCTCAGTGTTGCACTTTCAACATTCATAATGATATCAGATGTTTTACTTTTGAGAAAATAAATTCCAAAGCTTTACTTTGATTCCAGTAACCATATGGGGGAGAAAAGAAAAGAACGATTATTGGAACTACTGATTTTCAATTTGAAGCATCTGCTGATACAGAACTGACACCCTTTAAACTCAAGAAGCTCTGCTCCTAATGGAGCCACAGCATTTTCTGCTATCATTTCCAGCTTCCTGCATGCACAAACACTTGGAATTGAAAAGGAGCAAGCATTAACTTCAACCAACAGTCAATGGATCTAAATGAAAACTCATGCTTCCAAGAGTGCGGTGTGGACACACCTTATGTGTCTGCACAGGTAAAACTGTCCTTTTGTACAGTGTTCCTAACATAACAATCTTGGGTTGATACTGCTGGCTTACTTTTCATCTCTTCAGTGATAATCACAGGGGCTTGGTGATGAGTGGAAAATTTAGTATGTATTTTTTTAATTAAACATGCACTTTCATTTCTTGAAGTCATTGATGACAGAAGGATTTATTGCTAAATTCAAAGAGCATTACCAAACAATATGATACATAGCTACAGATTTATAATCGGTAGATGACATCACTGTACTGAGAGCATTGAAGCTACTTGCTACACATTTATAACCTGAACTGCTCATCTTTGTATATATATAAAACCCTTGCTTCTAGGATCCTGATGACTTTATGAACCTTGAAGGCCCCACGGGTTGCAACACAACTGGCTATTACATCAAGGGGCTGCCTGAAGAATAGCATCTAATACATGTATTACTTCAACCATCGTCAGGACCAAAGGAGGTAGCTGCCCATACCCGAATGCCCTCCACATTCTCCTTAGATCTAGAAAGGATGAAAAAATGGGAAGGATAAAGAGAGAGGCTTTTGCTGGTCATCTGCCAGTACATATGTCTTATACCTACTGCCAGGAAGAAAATGACAGGAGCTGGCAATAAACTAGCAGCCTACTGGAGGCATCCTGACTTATTTTTACACAACACAACTATCAAAAGTAATACTTGAAAAAACTAAAATACGTGGGCATATGACAACTGAACGGGATCCTGAGACCAAAAGGTGGATCAAGAGTCTCCTTTGCACAAGGGGATGATCCCCTTTTTAATGGCAAGACTTGTTTAGGGACCATTTGCTGAGAGCACACCTTTGGGTTTTTTGGAGATGAAATGGTCATCAAAATATGATCCCCCAAAATTAAAAAATAAATAAAAACCTCTACAAAAAAAAAATATATATATATGCATACATGATCCCCAAGCTCTGTATCTACCCATTTTGCATAGTTCAATTTTGCAAAGCATGCAGTTTCCCAGGCTGTTCTCACAATGAACGCCTTTGATTCAGACATGATTCAGGAAGCACAGCAGCCCCTCTGCCACCAGTGTTTGAGACTCTTCCAAACCCTCGGCCAAGGGCAATGAACACGGGAGAGCACAGTGGGTCCTCTGCTGGTGTTGTTTTGAGAATACCAGCCTTTCTCAGCATCCACGGGGTAGGCCCTTGGCTGTACGTAGGCTTTCTTGCTCAGCCTCTTCTCTTGATGCCATTCAGCAGCTCTGAGAGCAGCCAAAGCCACAGGAATGTCAGGGTGATTATTGGCCAATGTCAAACTTACTTTGCAGCAGAGGCTCTTTAAGTTCAGGAGACAGATTTACCTTTCTTATGGCCTTAATAGAATTAAGCAAATCAGCACTTCCTGCTGAAGGCGGGCTGCATAGCCACCAAGCTAGCAGTATCATTAAGAAACCACATGTGTTTAAAATAAAATTGTTTCTAACAGTAAGTCTCAAAGACCTGATCTTCTGGCCTACTTTTTGATTTTTAAGATTCTATCAAGCTGTGATGACTTTAACCTTATTCTTTGAAACACTCTCCTTTTCCCTCTCTTTCTCTGTTCATCTATTAAATTGAATTTCCTATAATGAAAGGAGAAATAGAATATATTCAAAATATACTTGAGGATCAACTGGTGCCACTTTTTTCTTCCTCATAAGACTTTTGCACCCCATTTCGATCAGCAGTCCCTTGGATAATTCCTATCCCAAATAGAAAACACTGGCTTTCTCATTGCTCTTGGTTCACTTAAGTTGCTATTCTCCAGGTGTTGTCATACTTTCCTAAGAACTGACCCTTGCATTTTCTGTTTACTCTTCATTCACATGCTGTCTCCCCAGTCTGACCCTTAAGAACCTCTTCTCTGTGAGAATGAACCCAACTTTCCACCTTTGATAGGCTAGTGTTGCAAGTGGGTAGAGTCGGAATGGCTGGTTAATGCCAGCTGTAATCCACTACATACAATTGGTCAGATTTATGCCTCTTATGCCTCTATGCCTCAGTTTTTCATCTTTAAACTGGGGCCAGTGATTGTTCTCCGAGAGCTGTTGTGAGGATTAAATAAATGAGTTATACATAAAGCACTTAAGAGGTGATTGGCCATCTTCTCAACTTCAGGAAATCAAGCAGGGCAGGGACATCAACCATTTATAGTCAATGCAGAGAAGCTTTGAAATTTGCTTAAGGCAACTCTCTTAGCATAATACAGCCAAGGTTATTAGTTTGATTGATCTAAGACCAAAATAATGTTCCTGAAAGAGACATGAATTCCTCATGTAGAAGAGATCATGTTCTTCACAAGAAAATCAGTCCTTAGGGTTTGGGACATATGTTTGATATCAGATGTGACAGAAAAAAAAATCAGCAGTCCAAAATGCACACCTTGTACAAAAATTGGAACTTTTCTCTATATTTCATTCAAGTAATTTATCCCATGACAATCAATATTTTTTTGAACACTTCAGCCATAGGTGTTCAAAATTATTTTGGAAAGGTGTTACTAAATACACATCTATCAGGTTTCTTTTTCTTTACTCACACGTGTACAACAAATATGATGGCAAAAAAATCCTTTTTTTTTACTTTGTAAGTCACACATATAATTTTTTAAGAAAATTTATATGACTTTGTGAACCAAAGTCTTTATTTTTTTTTAAAGATTTTGTTTATTTATTTGACGCAGAGAGAGAGAGACAGTGAGAGAGGAACAGAGAGGGATTGAGAGAGGGAGAAGCAGGCTACCCATCGAGCAGGGAGCCAGATGTAGGGCTCCATCCCAGGACCCTGGGATCATGACCTAAACCAAAGGCAGACACTTAAGGACTGGGCCACCCAGGAGCCCTGAACCAAAGTCTTAAATAGTAAATTTAGGATAATTACATCAGGACCCAAGTTACTCTCAAGGTGAGAAAATGTAGATAAAAGTACCTCGTAACCTGTCCAAATATGAGATATTAAATCATATGGTTCTGGTTTCATGTTTCAGGGTGTTGGGGGGAGGAGAAGTGTCTGGAATGGCCCGCAATCCCTGTACCGATGGATGAAAGATTACTCCAAACTTTGCTTTCAAAGAGAAGAGAATGCAAAAGCTTCAAAGCTCAGAGACACTTTGCTCTTCTTTGCTCCTGCTTTTCTTGATCCTTCAGAATAATCACAAATCCTTATCACTGTTTCTCAAGGAAGTGATGTGTGACAAAGGGTCTTACAGGAACTGGGAGGATCTGTTTACCTGAAAGATACCATATGCTAATCTGAGTGTTCTAAGATGTCTGCTAAACAATGCACACATCTCTTAGATCATCACAGGGGGGCTGTTTGGGCTTAGAAAGCTTGGGGAAGGCAACTCCCCTTGGTATCCCAAGGGCAGAGTGGTCAGGCAGGCCTCTGCATTCCAAAGGCCCACGCCCTTCCTGAAATCTTCCCTGCCCTCAGAAGCCTCTGTGTTACATTTTCACAAGCAGGGTATTATGGGTGATTTCATGCTCTATATTAACCCCAACAGAGAAGGGCACTTGTTCATGGAAATTCAAACTACAATTGCTAGCCCATTTATCTATACCAATATTCCAAGTTAGAGTCTGCCGTCACCTTTAATGGGTAATAATAATTGTTATCAATTATTAATCACCTGTAGTTTTCCTAAATTGGGATAGGTGCTCAAAATACAATATTCCTAGACTCATACTGTTAGTCCTATGAATGTCTGTGGCCTTCTGGGGAGGGCTCACTCTGTTCTCGAGTTTGGCTAGTTTTCACCAGTCACTCTCTTTGCCTTTCCCTTGTTCACATCAGAAAAGGGCTGGTCCTGACAAAAGATAGGCACACATCCTTGAGAAATTTCAGTCAGTTCTTTACTCCATGTTATCAGGTGACTCAACACAAATTTAAACTATTAAGAGGCTGAGCATGGATAATTCTGTGTCCCGTAGTCCAAATCAGTCCAGCTATGGTTGTTCCTGAACATGGGTCTCACTACCTGACCTTCTTCATTTCCCTTCCTTTCTGGACTGTAGCTCTTCTTCAAAAGTCCTTATGCTTCCCCTCCACTCTGGCTTCCTGAAATGAGTCATAGCATTTTTATCTCCCACCAGTTTTTTCTGCTAAATATTTGGAAAAGGAAACTAGGACTCTGAGAATGAAAGAGACCATGAAAGTCATCAGGACAGGCTTCTGCTTTAGTTCACTACATGTTTTTACTTTCTATATTTGTCTGTATATCCTTTGTCTTAAAAAAAAAAAAAAAAAGGTTCAGGGAGCCTTGGAGGCCCAGTTTGTTGAGTGTCCCACTCTTGATTTCAGCTCAGGTTGTGATCTCTTAAAAAAAAAAGTTCATCTCCTGCCAATAGAGTTCATTAGTTCTTCATAAAAGATCCATGTCATCCTGAAAGCACAGCTTTGGGTCTTATTAAATAGGCAGAGAAACTATTTCTTCCCCAGACTGGAGCTTCATTAAAATTTCTCTTCTATTAACTTCTTTTTTTAAATTATTTTTTAGAATTGTTTTAATTGCCTTTTAGTGTACCAGAATTCATTGTTTATGCACCACACCCAGTGCTCCATGCAATATGTGCCCTCCAGAATACCCACCACCAGGCTCACCTAGTACTTCTTTTAATGCAGAGAATCATTCCGGATCTGGGATTATTTCTTCCCAATCCCTGTTCATTTGTTTGTTTCCCCTTTCATTACATCAAAACAGAGTCTTGTTATGGAAAAATGCACCTGTAATCCTCACACTAACATTCCAAACTAAGCATCTAGTGTTAAATATGAAGACCTGTTAAATTTATTAGAATTTCCTGCTACATCATTAGCAGAATTAGAAACGATTTATTGACACAAAGTCAATAGAATGAACAAAGCTTTTAAATGGAAAATAGCATCCAAATATATTCATAGGCAAAGATTAAAATATCTGAAATTCTTACAACATGCAGAAAAATTATGACCAGCAATGCTAATACTGTTATTATAACAACACCGCATCAATTACCACAGCCACCATGTGATCTGAGACCACCTCAGAGACACGGGACACTGTTAGCTTAGAGTGACTAAAGGAAACCGCCCTCTCCTGATCATGCTCAGATCCCTTACTATCTTGTGGCCTGCTGCCTTGTTGTTCTCTTATCTCCTGCTTCCTGAACCGGTCCCTGTTCCCGATCATCATAAGCTGAATTACAGAGGCCAGGTCTCTTCTGAGTATCAGCTTTCCAGGTATTTTTGGTATTTTCAGAAAATTACTGGTATAGAAAATTGTTGAGAAATAATAGTTAAACTTAAGTTATAGTTTCTGCAAATGGAAGAACTAACTGGGGATTTCATTGAGCTAACCTGGCCTAATCAGGGATGTGCCTTGAGATAGAAATATGACACACTGATTTAAACCTTTAACAAAGTAGGGCTTCTATTAAAAATCTGGTGTTTACCCAGAGGAAAATAAAAGCACCAATTCAAAAAGATATATGCACCCCTGTATTCATTGCAGCATTATTTATAGGAACCAAGGTATGAAAGCAACCTAAGTGTTCACTGATAGACAAATGAAATAGATAGATACATACATATATATACATACCATGGAACAATACTCAGCCATAAAAAAGAATGAAATCTTGCCATTTGGGACAACATGGATGGACCCAGGGGTGTTATGTTAAGTGAAATAAGTCAGACAGTGAAAGACTAGTACCATATGATTTCACTTATATGTGAAATCTAAAAACAAAAACAAAAAACAAATGAACTAACAAACGAAATCAGAAATAGAGTAATAAATACAGAGAACAAACCGGTGGCTGCCAGAAGGAAGGGGGGTCAGGAGGATGGGCAAAATAGGTGAAGGAGATTAACTGGCATAAACTTCCAGTTATAAGATAAATAGGTCACAGAGATGAAAAGTACAGCTTAGGGAATATAGTCAATAATATTGTAATAATAGTGTATGGTGACAGATGGCAACTACACTCATTGTGGTGAGCATTGCATTGCACAATGTACAGAATTTTTGTATCAGTATGTTGTACATTTGAAACTAATATAACATCTCAGCTATACCCCAATAATAAAATTTTTTAAATAAAAAATAAAATAATACAAAAAATTCTTATGTGAACACCTAGCATGTAAGTAATCAAAGGTAATTTTGGATTTTCTCTCTTAAGACAGTCTCCTATCTTTAGACTCGCAACAAAAATGTTACCAAATTCCTGTTAAATCATTTTAATTTTCATTAATACATGCTTCAGTGGACATATTTTATTCATATGAAGTTCAATAATATAAAGATCAAGCTATAAGACCATTCTTGGCAATCGCTATGGATAATTGCACCCTATATTTCTTCCATCTGTGTGGCTTTTACAGGGGCTTCACAAACTCAAGATGAGACAATTATGTTTAACTGTGTTCTATTTTGGAGCTACTGCTTGGCGATTTCTGCTTCAGCCTGAGGGAGACAGCAAGATCCTAAGAAGCAGCAGGCATCTTGCCATATGGGGTCCTATAGTAGAAGCCCATGGCCTAGCAGAAACGTGTCTGGGCCTAGACCTGCAACGCCAAGATTTCCTATGACCCTAGATGTCCTCCAAATTAAGAACAGTTTTTCTGGTTTATGCATTACTATCACAAAAATTTTAATATGTATTTGACAGCAGCCTAAAACAGCAACAGAGATTTGTGGAAAAGCCAAGATAATCTGATCCAGAAGTCTTCATTTCTTATTTACATAAAAGTTTCCCTGCATTCTGAAATCACTGATTATTTTCTTCTATCTTGAATACAATACCCTATTCTGGTTAAACACAAAATATTTTTAAACATTGTTTTAAAGAATTTGCATTACTCAACTCTAGTAGTGAAATAGAAGACATTCCTAAGAGAAATTAAGTACTTTTCAATGGTTGGGTTCAAATCAGGTACTTTGGAAGATAATGGTTCTGTGAAATCTTAACACTTGTTTAACTCCCAAAAGCCTAAAGATAAACAGATTGCTGAGGAGGGTAGGCTGGAGTGAGCCTGGAGCTTGAGGATTATCCTAAGGTGAGAGTGGCCAAATTCAAAAGACAGGTCAATTATCCAACAGAGGAGGAGAAAAATCCTTGATCAGAAAAAGGAATATTTAGGAAAAGTCAGGACAGATAAGTTTGGCAAAGGAAAAGCACTGACCTTCCTTTTTTTCTGTGAAAGAACATGAGAAATCACAATCAATTCCATGAGAGAACATGAAGAATAAAGTCACTGTAGCACTAAAAGCATAAAAGCACTGTAAAAGATGTTTAAAATAGAATTAGTTGACTCATGGGTTACAAAAGTAAAAGTATCCACTCCTGTTTCTCTTGCATTCACTACCCTAACAAAATATATATGAAAAATCTAACATATGCCAAATTTCAAAAGTACTCCAGTCTAAACATATCTAAACAAATCTAAACATTGGTATCTTTTTCATTTTTGGAAATTATCATTTCTAATTGCTGCAACACAGGTAGACCATTAGCTAACCCAAACTTAGACCCCAGAAGCACAGCACTTTGGCTAGACCAAAGAGAGGAAAGTCAAGCTGCCACCCATCATCCTTGGAATATTAGAGGTTCAAGTCCTGTACCACTGACAAGAAGGGCTGGCAGGTACTTTCTTTTACAAGATGCCCATAGTCATTCCTTCCTTCCTTACCAACACAGCTATCCAAATGTTTTTAAACCTTCAGACACTGGTGTCTGTTACAACTCAGTTTTGCCCATCTTACATTGACCCAGCTAAATAACTTCTCATTTACAAAATATCATTTTTTCATCAACTACCTGATGAATAATGATTTTAGATCTATTATCTGGTAGTTTTGCTAGTTGCCCGGCAAAAAAGCATCAGGCCTCCACCAAAGCAGTAGCACATAATATCTGAAGTAGTGCTAGTTCTTTGCTCGGAAGAGAACACCTGTGGCTTTTCATGCAATGTTTAAAAATTTTTTTAAAAATTTTACTGATACTTACATTATATATAATAATGTTGACCTCTTTAAAGTGTACAGTACAGGGGCACCTGGGTGGCTCAGTGGGCTAAAGCTTCTGCCTTCGGCTCAGGTCATGATTCCAGGATCCTGGGATCAAGCCCTGCATTGGGCTCTCTGCTCGGCAGGGAGCCTTCGTCCCCCCCCACCCTGCCTGCCTCTCTGCTGGCTTGTGATTTCTCTCTCTGTCAAATAAATAAATACAATCTTTTAAAAAAATAAAAAATAAAGTGTACAGTACATTCAATAGTATTAATATATCTACAGAGTTTTGCAACCTAGAACATTATTATCAAGCCCAAACAGATAGCTTGTACCTATAGTCACTCCCTATTTCCACCTTCTACTCTAAGTCCTATATAACCACTAGCCTACTTTCTTTCTTTATATACTTGTCTATTCTGGACATTCCATATACATGGAGCCGTATAATATGTGGTCATTTGTAACAGGAACTTTACATCCCTGTTGTAGTATATCAGTTCTTAATTTCTTTTTATTGACTAAAAATATTATTCTATTATCTAGATATACCATACTTTATCTATTCATTAGTTGGTGGAAATTTCCATTTTTTGGTCTATTATGAATAACGTAGATATGAACATTTGTGTACAGATTTTTGTGTGGACATATGTTTGAATTTCTTTGGGTAGCTCTCTAAAAGTGGAATGGCTGGGTCTTATGGTAGCTCTATGTGTAATATTTTGAGTAACCGCCAAACTGGTTTTCAAAGTGGCTGCATCATTTTACATTTCCAGTTGTATTAGGATTTCCATATCTCTACATCCTCATCAACCCTTGCTAATATCTTCTTTTTTTTTTTTCTTTTCCATCGCTATTCTGGTAGGTATCTGGTGGGTATGAGGTGGTACTTCTCTGGGCTTTTGCTTTGTATTGCCTATTTGACTTGTATAACTGGTGAAGTTTAGCAACTTTTCAATTACATGTTGGAGATTTGAATACCTTCTTGAGGAAAATCTATTTAAATTCTTTGCTTTTTAAAAATTGGGTTGTTTGTCTTTTATTATTGAGTTGTGATATTTCTCTATATATTCTGGGTATAGGTCCCTTATTAGATATATGATGTACAAATAG
>RCUC01131555.1:0-89139 GCA_003697995.1 Taxidea taxus jeffersonii
AAAAAATGCTGAAATATTGGCCACATTTGCCTGTGAAATTTTGAGAAATAAGTAATAGTACAAAGCCTGAGTTTCTTCATCTGTAAAGTAACAAGTATCATAGTAAACATTTCATACAATTTTTGTGAAGATTTAGTGATTTAAAATCAACTAAGCTTTTAGCAAAGTGCATGACCACATAGTAAGTGGTCAATAAATATTATTTAATGTTTTATTTTAATTAGAACCTGCACATACAAATGCTAAGAAAACAACAGCTTTGGATAACAGAAAGAACTTGAGAATTTGAATCCCCAAGGGCATAACTACCTCTGGGGTTTTGAGGAACATCCTCTTGATTTTCTAAGCCTCAGTTTGATGTGTCTGCGCAACAGGAATAATGAGAATAATGGTGCCACATAGTTATGTTGGGGATGACATGAGGTCTTTAAAAATATGCAGTTCAAACATTGCCATTATTAGGACAGATATTAGAGTAGGAGGACTTTTTCTGGGTCCCTCATTGGCAGACAGAGTGCCTGCTACTACTTATACGGTATAGAGAAGACATTGAGCATCCCCAGTGAAATGCTCTATGGAAGCAAAAGGTATAATTGTTTTAATTGTAAACTCAAAACCTTTTTTATAGAATGACATCTATGATTAACACTTCTAATTTTGGAGATAAAAAGAAATCTGAAGATAATTATTTGAACTAATTTTACCAGACAGGAATTAAAGTTTAAATTTGTTTTATTCCTAGCCAACTTTGCTCCTGGTATAATCCAAGGAGATTTTTTTTTCCCCTTCTCACCTACTTGTTTTTAAGGGGTGGGTAAAGAGTCTGTTTTCCTCTCTGGGAAGGACACATGCCAGTACCAGAAGGTGAATGAAGCCAGATTGACTAGAGATTTCAATACCTTTGAAACATCGCCAAGGCCAGATTCGAACTGGAATAGGAATTTCTCCAAGCTTCAATAAACAATAAAAATCCAAAATAGAAACTACCATTGTGATGCAAAGAGGAAAGCAAACACAATTAGCACAAAGGCCATTCTGGAGGAAGAAACCTGAAATATTGAAATTATATCAGTGGGTTCTACATTGATTCCATGGGTAGGCATCATGCTTAGTCATGTAGCAGCCAATAGTTACGACCAGACCCCATGAAAAGGAGCTGACCTCAAATCCTAGCCAAAACCTTTCATTTTTGGTGATGGTGGCCTAGGATTTTGGAGACAAAATCCTGTTATCACAGGTAAGGTATGACACTTCTGCAATTAGGACAAAAGATGAATTGTCTTCAGATAATAGGGTAAGAGAATCACAACATTTAATAGGAGATTTGGTGTAATCATTATGGGCATGGGCTCTGGAGGTGAGCAATCTGGAATGAATCCTGGTGCCACACTATAGGACCCATGTGATATTGACCAGGTTATTTAATCTCAGGCCTCCTTGTTTCTTCCTAAAGCATGAGGACAATAATTGCAATACCTCATGGAGCTGTTATGAAGATGAAATGAAATAATCATGGAAGGCACTTAGAAACACAAGTCAGTATCTAAGTTCTTCACCTGAACTATCTCCTTCAATCCTTGCAACAATTCTCTGAGGCCAGTTTTGCTATTCGCATTCTATGGATGAGGAAACTGAGGTTCCTAACTCAATTGCTAACAAGTCCTAGTCTTCAAGAGGTTGCCATAATGAGATATATCTCTGTCATTTTAGAGTGGGGATGAAAACCCTCAAAAGGGAGAAAAAGAACATTTGAAGCAGAATCATTTCTCCAAGACCATCTCATTGAACCATTGATTATGGGTCTTCCCTCTCTGAAGAAAATTTAGGAGTTACTTCCCATTGGACTCCTATTTCCCACCTTCCCCTCACCCTCCATCAGGCCTCTATCACAACTGTGGCTCAAGACAGTTCTAGAACAACAAGAAATATTGTAAGGGAGTTCTTCCAAATGGAAAGCTCACTTTATAAATGAAGCACGTGGAACTAATGAAGCTGATTATTGAAAAATTATGCTAAGAACATCATTTGAGTTATTGGCTTGTAGGCTTTCTTGTTTGTTGAGAGGCTAAATGTATTTCAAGAAGTTCATTGTTCCTAAGAGATCTCATAAGGAGCTGGAAAGGAAGTGAGGGATCATCTAAACATGCCTCCATGGTTGACAGATGAAGAAGCCAAGGCCTAGGGAAGGCAAGAAATTTCCTAAAGTTCACACAGTTACTTCACCATACAGGTTGGGTGCTCCCCACCTGGTTCACCACCTCCTTCCCTTTCACCAGACTGAACTCTTTGCAAATCCCCAGGTATTTTCTCAAGACTCTTTTGTTTGACATATAACACGTGCTAATCCTGGAACTCCAAATATGTTGCTGCTTCTTGTGGTTTTTTTTGTTTTTGCTTATCCCCTCCTAATCCATAGTACTCAGATCAAACATCATCCTCTTTAGGGAAACTTAACCTCTTACATGCTCCCAGAGTAGTCTCTGTTTATCAAATCCATAATCTGATTTAATTATGTCTGTGTATATGTCAGTCTTTCCTGGAGGCAAAAGATCATGTCTACTTTGCCATTTGATTATGTGTGTCAGCCTCTGTGACTGGCATCTAGGTGGAGGGTCAAATACTGGATGGAGGGATAGATAGGTGGTTGTGTAGATGGATAGATAGAAGCATGGATGCAGGGACACCTGGGTGGCTCAGTTGGTTGGGCGGCTGCCTTCTGCTCAGGTCATGATCCCAGCGTCCTGGGATCGAGTCCCGCATCGGGCTCCTTGCTCGGCAGCTCCTTGCTTCTGCCTCTGCCTGCCACTCTGTCTGCCTGTGCTCGCTCGCTCTCTCTCTCTCTCTGACAAATAAATGAATAAAATCTTAAAAAAAAAAAAAAGAAGCATGGATGCATGGGCAAATATGGAGATTCTCTCTTGAAAATGTATGGAATTGCCTGAAACCCTCTGTAAGGCTCAGATAACATGAATCCTTTCATCCCATTATTGGCCCAGCATATGGTTCTGTGATATTTCTAAAAGCAGGGGAAAAGGCATGATCTGATCTAGTAGCAGGTAGAAATCAAATGACTCCTCACTGTGAGCTTTGGTTGAAAGTTGTCATTCTCTATAAGTATTTCCTTGCGATACTTTTTCAGTGTGTGTGTGTATGTCTATCCTCACTGATTTATCCCTTTCCACCCAGAAAATAGAAAGAGAATTGTATATGCAAAAATCACAAATAGCCCCCTGGATAGTCAGAAAGGCAAAGTGCCTTCATGTCAACCTGTCCTATTTTATGGGGAGTCAATGAGTTCTGGACAAGCCCTAGTGGCTGCTTTGGATAAATACTATCTTGATTTAAAATCTCTGTTATTGGGAATTCCATGAGATATATGCAGTACCTCAGCCCCCACTTACATTCCAATTCTGAGCTAAGAAAGAAAGAATGCTTCTGGGTTCTTTGAACGACAGAATAGTAATAGACCATTGCATTTTTTACTTTTAAATTTACCGTAATTTTGATTTTCTTTCTTCTGTGCATTTTCTGTTTTGTAGTCTCATTAGCTCAGAAGGTCAAAGTTGAGATACCTGTCTTGACAGTCAAAATGTGGAATAATAAATCCATGAAAAAAGAGAGGCAGGATATTAATTGCATATTAAGTTTATAGGTCTTTGAGTCATTCATCCCTCTGACAGTGGTGATAGGAATCCTAAGTACTATTTTATTTCCTTCATGGCAGAGATTATAAAAGGCGAGAGGAATTATACATGCTTCTACCCCACCTTATCAGCACTCAGACAAGGCCTGCAAATGTGCGTAGTCACAATCAGTTTCAAAAGGTGTCACCTTGGTATTTTTGCTAATTTAATTCCATGTGACACATTTATTGAGCATCTATTAAGTACTACACACTGTGCCTGGTGCTGGGGATAGAAAAATGAATAAGTAGATATGGTTGTTGCCAATAGAAATGGGGAGTAGAGATGTGCAGTTGGTTTATGTATTAAGTGAAATTTGGATTATTTGTACCAAGTAGATTCGGATACAGTTGCAGTTCACCTTTGGTACTTATTATTTATGTAACTTTGAACAAGTCAGTTTACCCGTGGAGGCTTTAGTTTCCTTACCCATAAAGAGAACCCATTTGAGCCTTTCTTTTGGAAAAGTATCTGCTGAGGGGTGATACATGAACTGGAAGTCTGGGTTGAGAGTCTGCATTAATAGCCACAAATCCCCACTTTTTTAAAAGATTTTATTTGTTTAATTGACAAGAGAGATCACAAGTAGGCAGAGAAACAGGCAGAGAGAGATGAGGAAGAGGCTCCCTGCTGAGCAGAGAGCCCAATGCAGGGCTTGATCCCAGGACCCTGAGATCAAAACCCAAGCCAAAGGCAGAGGCTTAACCCACTGAGCCACCCAGGCACCCCACAAATCCCCACTCTTGAATAAATATGTATGTAGCAGGTTGTTTCATTGGAGTATCATGGAAAGCAACATCCTTCCTGTTATCACCTTTTCATGAGAGACTGTAAAAAATATTCTCACTGTAAGTCTATGTCAAAGACTTTTACCCCATTATTTGAAAATATATTCAGGTGGAGAGGAGAGAAAAGTCAGTTGCAACATATGAGGAACTTGTGAAACCATCTCTCCTCTCTTGATGGATGCTTTCCATGGTAAATTAGGATGATATGGTCAATTTTAGGGAAGTTAAAAATACTAGGTATTTCCTTAGTATGCACTAAGTGAATCATTATAAGGAATGGGTCTGTTTTTCAATTGATTTAGACAATCACATTGGATACTCTTTACTATTCATTAATGATAATTAGAGTCTAAAAATGAGAGATTGCAAAAGTAGCACCTGCAGCTTATGTATTAAGAACTTACCTATGACCCTAATATATGATTACACTCTATGGTGTTTAAAGTTATAAATATAGTGTCTATGATTCTTATCCCATAGGTTTGCAGGAAGGTATTTTCTTCCTGCTTATTGAAAAAAAATCCTATAGTTCCTTATGTACTTAGATTCCCTAACTATCATAAGAGAAGATTAACTTCTTTTATAACGGATTTGGTGGACAGACAGTGGGTTTCAGAATCAGGCCTGGTATGATTCCAGTTCAACAGATTAGTAACTGAGGGAATGGGCAAGTCATTTAACATTTCTGAGCCAGTTTTCTCACTGGCAAAATAAGGACAATGCTAGCATCTATCTCACTGTGCTTTGGGGAGGATTAAATAAATGTGTTTGTGAAAGTGCCTTGAAGGGTAAAAAACATAGAATACAAACGAATTAGTAACAGTGGAAAGTTTACAAATGAGCTGATAATATTAAATTTATTAAAAATTCATAAATAGATTATTACATGTTCTTTTCTTTATTAAGATTATGGAGCCAACATTGACAATTGCAATTGCCCCACCAAGATTTGGGTTTAATGGGAAGTGATTTTGATCTTATTTTCTTCAGCTGGAGAACAAAGCATAAGGACAAAATCCCTTGCCTTGTCTTGGTCTTCCTTTTCAAAAACCAGAGAGGCTGAAGATACACTTTTGGCCCCTAGTAGTTTCTTCTTCATCTAAATCCTGAAATTTTCACCCAGGTGATACAACCCAGCCCCTATTAGGCTTCTTCAATTGATGTGTAAATGGTAAAGCAGACAGTGCTCATCCAAGTGTGGTCCAGGGGTGGTCACTCTAAATAGTCGTTTGTTGCCAGTCCATGAGATAAGCACAGAAATGAGAAAAAGTGTTTAGAATCTTTATAGCAATTTGACAGAATAGTTTTGTTTTTGTTGAATCTAATAATACAGATTTTGAATTTATATTTTGCTACCTTTTAATTTTAATTTTCTAGTAATTCATTTTTATATTACAAAAGCATCAGACCATGACACATTCTAAATTATTTTTAAAGACAGAATTCTTCAGCCCAGACAACAAGGAAAGCCCTGCTATAAAACATCATAGATGTGTTGTTATTGAAACTTTGCACTAACTTCTCAGATTATTTCTTTTTCTGTTCAAAATATTGCATATGGAACCCAAGTTAAAATTAGGTAAAGATCTTATGATATTTCAGATTTCTATTTCAACACAAATAGAGGGTATCAATAGCGAACTGCAAGGATGACACCAGTCTGGGTGTCCTGGGGAATACCAGCCCTTGTGAGGAAGTGGAGGAAATTCAAAGAACTTACAAGCTTGTAGGAGAAATAAGATATGCCCACCATTAACTATCATAGGAAACAGAGGGTGGCAAGTGCCTAAAGTAAGATATGGATAAATTTATGGGAGAAGTCAGATATAAGAATTTACTTCCTGTTAGTAGAAGAAGAATGAAGAAAGGACAATGAAATGGGATAAACATAACCAGAGGCCATGATCAGGAGGACTCCATCCCCCTTAAGAGTAAATGATGTCAACACTAAACCTAGTACGTGTGATTATATGAAACATGTCACTGTTGGGGCGCCTGGGTGGCTCAGTGGATTAAGCCACTGCCTTTGGCTCAGGTCATGATCTCAGGGTCCTGGGATCAAGTCCCACATTAGGCTCTCTGCTCAGCAGGTAGCCTGCTTCCCCCTCTCTCTCTCTGCCTGCCTCTCTGCCTACTTGTGATCTCTCTCTGTCAAATAAATAAATAAAATATTTTTAAAAAAGAAACATGTCACTGTACTGCTTACTTTTCATTTTAGAATATGAGGGTTAAGATAAATCACTTAGTTTGAATTTCTTCTTTCACAGAAAGAGAAAACAAAGTACAAACCAGGCAAGCGATTTGTCTAAAGTCAAATGAGAAATGCACATGAAGCCATCCAAAGATAAAGATGTACTATATCTGCCTTACCAGTATTAAGTCCATGCCCACTGAACTGGAATAGGTTTTGTGAGGTTGATTGTAAGGTGACCGTTAGTAGTTAAAGGATGATATTTTTAAAAAGGTAAATATTGTGGGGTTTTTGCAAGGCAGCATGATATGGTAGAAGGAACATGGAATTGTTTTCAAAATCTGATCCACTAAGTTGTGATTTTAGACACATTAGTCAACCACTCTGAGCCCATTTCCTCATGTACGGAATATGTATTATAACTAGCATTGGCAGAGAAATTAAAATACAAGATAAATATTTAAGGAGACAGCATAGAACCTAGAGTGAAGTAGACCCTGAATGTATCTCATTCCCTTTACCAAGCTCACTACCAAGTTAGCAGAGCCGTTGGGCACAAAAAAGCATCCAAGTCTCCACCTTCCTGATTGAACATTCCTTCCATGGGTACTGTTCTGCTTCTCTTCTCTGCTGAATTCCCCACTTTCCTGTGCTTGTGGCAGCATTGTAGCAGCATATTCTAAAGTTGTAATAATAGCCATGGCCAGGCTAAGAGTTTTGGGAGCAGGACCACATACCTTTAGGAACCGGCTTATTTCTTACAAGCAAGATGCTTACGTGTCCAGTTTTTTATCACCAGAAAATGAGGGTAGGGCTTCTTTAGCATGAATTCCATGTTTCACCTGGTTGACCCTCTGTCAATGAGTCTAGTCACCCATGAGGCATAAAAGTAAGACTTTTCCTAAAGCAAGAGAGCTGAAATGTCAGACGACTCTGGAAATTTAAGGTGGGTTTTCAGCAATCCCAAAAGCGCTGCAGTCATTGCAGCCCTAATTTTGGTCCTAATTATAAAATTTGTCTAGCAAAGTTGTGTTTGCTACTTACATTGTAGTTACAACATTGGGGAAATTTTTCACAGGTGCTATGGCAGAAGTGACCTGAGAGAAAACTGGAAGCTTTAAAACAGCTTTGGGGAAAACAGAACATAGCTCTCAGTACTACGGAGGAAGCTTACACCCTCTTCACAGTCCCTATCCCAGGTTGGGGAGGGGGGTAGAGTAGGAAGAAGGAAGACCTACTGTTGTCACTGGCACATGATATGCATTCCATGCATGAGAATTAACCTTTCACTCAGTGCTGACCCCATGGCTCCTGTCTTTCAGTGAGCCACCTTGCTTTTAAGAATCTGTGTTGATTAAGTGCCACAGCTGGTAACATTGTTGGGTTTTTCATGATGCTGTTTAATGTTCAAAGTCATCCTTTGAACCTTACATTGAACTCTTGTGGGTGAAACCTTGAGAAGGTTCGTTTATGTGACAGCTTCCTCTCATTCTCCTGACTATTGTTGGCAACACCATCTATTACCCTGGGAAGCCATTCCTACTCGTGTAGGATATCCTGTTATGTGCCCAAATGCTGTCTTTATAATTTTGCACTGACCACAAATAGAAGGGGAAGGAAATGGATATTTATTAAGAGCTTACTTAGCATCAGATCCTCCACATACATTATCTCATTTAGTCTTCACAACAATAAGCTGAAGTAGAGATTTTTATTTTCATTTTACTTATAAAGGAATTAAGTGTAATTTGCTTAAGGTCATGCAGCTAGTAAATGACTGAGTCAGGAATAGAATCCATGTTTCAAACTCCAAAATTGATCTTTCTACTCCGTCATGCAGTTCCCTAAGGATAATTTGTTTTGTGTAGCTGCAAACATGAACAAATTGGGCTTCCCCTCATTTGACATATATTACATACACAGAAGTAAGCACATATTTATATGTGCTTATTACTGCTTAGGATCTGAAGATAAAACAGTGAAATAAGCAGATGGAGATCCTGCCCATAAAGACTTTGACAAATAAATATACATATATTCAGATATACAAATAGACAGGTATACTCCAGGGTGAAAAGTAATATAATGGGGAAAATTTGAGGTCACAGAAGACCACACAGAAGAGACACTTAATTCAAGGTTAGGGAAAGTGTCAGGAAGAACTCATGTCTTTGAAATTCTTAGGAACTGTAGGAGATAAATAAGATGAGTTTGGACAGAGGGATCAGTAAGTGCAAAGATCTAGAGATAAGAGAGAATACTATGACTTCTTTCAAGACATGTCTCCAAAGGCAAAGGAAACAAGAGCGAAAATGAACTTTTGGAACTTCATCAAGATCAAAAGTTTCTGCACAGCAAAGGAAACAGTCAACAAAACAAAGAGGCAACCCATGGAATGGGAGAAGATATTTGCAAATATCTTCAAATACAGACAAAGGGCTGATATCCAAGATCTATAAAGATCTCCTCAAACTCAACACACACAAAACAGATAATCATATAAAAAAAATGGGCAGAGGGGCACCTGGGTGGCTCAGTGGGTTAAAGCCTCTACTTTTGATTCGGGTCATGATCTCAGGGTCCTGGGATCGAGCCCCCTATCGGGGTCTCTGCTCAGTGGGGAGCCTGCTTCCCCCTCTCTTTCTGCCTGCTTCTCCCTCTCTTTCTGCCTGCTTCTCTGCCTACTTGTGATCTTTGTCTGTCAAATAGATAAACAAAACCTTAAGAAAAAAAAAAGGGGGGGCAGAAGACATGAACAGACACTTCTCCAAAGAAGACGTGCAAATGGCTAACAGACACATGAAAAAATGTTCATCATCATTAGCCACCAGGAAGATTAAAATCAAAACCACATTGAAATACCACCTTACACCAGTTAGAATTGCCAGAATTAACAAGAGAGTAAACAACACATGTTGGAGAGGATATGGAGAAACGGGAACCCTCTTACACTGTTGGTGGGAATGCAAGTTGGTGCAGCCACTTTGGAAAACGGTGTAGAGATTTCTTAAGAAATTAAAAATAGAGCTACCCTATGACCCTGCAATTGCACTACTGGATATTTACCTCAAAGATACTGATGTAGTGAAAAGAAGGGCCATCTGGGCCCCAATGTTCATAGCAGCAATGGCCACAGTCACCAAACTGTGGAAAGAGCCAAGATGCCCTTCAACAGATAAATGGATAAAGAAGATATGGTCCATATATACAATGGAGTATTATGCCTCCATCAGAAAGGATGAATACCCAATTTTTGTATCAACATGGATGGGACTGGAGGAGATTATGCTGAGTGAAATAAGTCAAGCAGAGAGAGTCAATTATATGGTTTCACTTACTTGTGGAGCATAAGGAATAACAAGGAGGGCATTAGGAGTTGGAGAGGAGAAGTGAGTTGGGGGAAATTGGAGGGAGAGACATACCATGAGAGACTGTGGACTCTGAGAAACAAACTGAGGGTTTTGGAGGGGAGGAGGGAGAGGGCTGGGTGGCACAAATCCCATGGAGCACTGGGTGTGGTGCATAAACAATGAATCTTGGAACACTGAAAAAAATCAAATTAAATATAAAAGAGAGAGAGATAATGCTGTGTATTGGGAGAAGTGAAGGCTCTTCTACGTAAATTATATGGGAAAAATTGTTTACTAGCACCTCCTGCCTCAGGCCACTTCTGGCCCTAAACATACCAGGTGCTGGGAATGCAAAAATGAACAAGCCATGGTGCTTCTCTCTGGGAAGTGTATGGTTAGAAATATTCAAGAGGCAGGGGATGCTAGTGAAAAGAGGAGCTAATTTATAAAGTTGGTAGGGGCTGGTAATGAAGTCAGAAGATTTCAGAAGAGCTCTGAAGACTGAACAGAGTTTTGAAGGTCAGAGTCAAGTTCAAGCAGGGATCTGGTAGGTAAGGAAAGCAGAAAAGTGTGTTCCAGAGGACATGGCATTTTCAGTGGGGGACTTGGATAAGATGCTTTTTTAAGAGATTTACAAAGAGTTCATTAGTCATTTCCCTTTCTGGATTTATTTGAATACATTCTTCACCAAGTGACATGAGGATACAAGTTGACATCAGGGTGTTCTTACTAGAAGTTCTAATTCGAGTCCATTGACTGGAAATGTGTGCAAGAAGAAGCTTGAGGAAAATAAGGTTTTAAAGGAAATAAGTTTTCTGGGTACACCAGCACTGGACTTGCAGTCAGTTATCACAAGATTCTAGGCTTTGTAAAAATCAAGGATTTTGCCTCCTTGTGTTTTTATTTTTCCTGTGTTCCCTAACCTAGCACGGTGTCTGACTCATTGGAGGTGTTCAAAATATTAGTTGAACAAGTGGAAGAAATATTTTAACGATGCTGAGGTTGAGTTTTCTTATCTGGAAAACATGGCCTGACACTGTATGGCTAAACACATATCTGGACTCAGCTGGAATTTGAATTATGTGCCACCACATACTCTGTGTTTCATTTTGGATACATGACCTCACTTCTAGTGAGCTTTGGGTGCTCATCTGGAAAGTGGAGTTGACATTATCTCCTCATACGGATGGTGAAGGTGAATGAAATAGGTGTATTAAGTAACTTAGAATAGGGTGAGACACACAGAAATTTCTTAGTAAATATTAACTAACATTATGACAATTGTTAAATTATTTTTAAAATGTAAAATCATGATATCATACATACATAAAAATAAATCCATGTTAAATATTTCATTTAATTCATTAATTAGGGAACTAGTAAGGTGTTAAAACCCAGTTCAATGGAGATTCCAAACTGAAGACATGTTTTTCCATCAGGAATGTTAAAATGAATGTGCAAATGGAGGAAATATTAGTCTCCTTTGGAGTGGGGGAGGAAAATCAGTTGAATTTCCACTGGATATAATTGACAAAGTTTACATGTGTATGGACAAGAATCACTTTGCATTGCTATCAGCTATCTATAAGGTACAGACTTGTAGAATAGCTCCCATGGAAACAAAACTAGGTAACTTGCAATAATGTGTTTTAGATATTGCATAGGTTTTCCACTGAAGTAGAATTTTATTTTAAGGATTTTAGTTATTTCTTTAGAGAGAGCATGTGTGCATGCACACATGCAAGTTGGGGAAAGGACAGAGGGAGAGAGAGAATCTCAAGCAGACTTCACACTGAGCACAGAACCTGATGCAGAGCTCGATCTCATGACACTGAGGCCATGGCCTGAGCTGAAACTAAGAGTCAGACGCTTAAGCAAGTGAGTCACCCAGGCACCCTGAAATTTTAAAAATATTATTATTACTACTATTTGCCCAAGACTATTTTTTAAGATTTTATTTATTTATTTATCAGAGAGAGAGAGAGAGAAGGAGAGAAAGCAAAAGCAAGGGGAGAGGTAGAGGGAGAAGCAGGTTCCCCATTGAACAAGGAACCTAATGTGGGACCTAATCCCAGGACCCTAGGATCATGACCTGAATGGAAGGCAGATGTTTATCCAACTGAGCCACCCAGGCATCTCTTACCTGAGACTATTAATGACAGCTATATGAGGTCATAATACACATGATATGTAATGATAAATGATTCTTTCTAATCTCTTCCTGCTTTTCATATTGGTCCTTTTAGTATTTTTAGACCATTATTCATTTTTTCAGTATATGTTCAGAAGTTATTAGTATATTTTATTTTCATATTGGTAATGGTTGAGTGTAAAAATTAATCAATACAGAAAGGCATATAAACAAAGTCAAATCATCAGTAATCTACCACTCTAAGATAACCATTGTTAATATAAAAATATCTATAGATAGGATAGGTAGATAGATAGATGATATATAGATGAAAAGCTGACAGATATAGGGTGCCACTTGATCTTGTGGAAGCTAAGAAATCTCTGAGTGCCTGATTTTCTTTCACCCAGTCCCAACAGGCATTGCCTCTCCTCTGAGAATCTGAGAGGAGATGTTAAATTAGAGGAGGGGCTGGATAAACAATAAGGGGCAAACTGTGAGCATGATCATATTCAATCCAATGAGAGTTGTCCCTAAGTTTGGATTGGTCCCCTTTGCACTGTATGTCTGTCTCCTTCTTAGATATGTCCTTCTTCAGGTAGCTCAAAATTCATTGAAGAAGAGGACAACATCTGATCCATCTCTATCTCTTGTGCCCATCAAAGTGCCTGACACATGAGAGATACTCAGTTAATGTTATCTGTATGGATGAGTGAATGAATAGTGAGTATAGTGAGATAGATTTCCACTCATGGTTCTTCTGCTAATGAGGCTGATCAGAAGCTCCATAACTGCCTAACTGAAGGATCTTTCCTTTCTGTACCTGCAGCTCTTAGAAGGATACCCACCACCAAGTGAATCCCTCAGAATAGGGGGAAAAAGTCAACTGAGACTTAACCATCTTCTGTACCACCTCAATCTTCCAGTTTCATTCATTGGTGAAGTTTGATGGGTTTGACTACCCTGCACAATCAATCCTTTCTTGCCCCCCCCCTTCCACCCCTGCTGGTCAGAGCCTTCTTACTTCTCTCTGAGTATATCAACAACCCCAAGGGTCTCCAGGTTTGCAATCTTCAATTCATTCTTTACCAGTGGCAAGGTTGATTATTTGAAAACTCCAATCTGACCATGTTTTTGAATAATCCTTTGCCTATAGATGTAGTTCTTAAGGTTACATCACAATCTCCTGGATAACTTGTCAAAACATGTATTGCTGTGAGTCTCGGTTTTTGTTTCATTAGATTTGGAGTAGGGTCCAATAATTTGCATTTCTAAGTTCCTAGGTGATGTTGATCCTGCTAGTCTCAGGATACACTTTGAGAACCACTGGCTTGAGGTAATAAGCCAAATTCCTAAAAGAAAATTTTACTGAGGGTATTCTAAGATTTATGCTATACTGAATATTATACTCTGCTTTGCTAGATTAATCTTCTATTACTTCTACCCTCTTTTCTCTCACCCCAGGCACATACAGCTTTCCTTTCAGCCACACCAAACCATACATCTCCATGTATGCCATTTTTCCCAGTTCTGCTTGAAATGTAATGTTCTTCTTTATTCACTCTAATTTGTTGAAATTCTACTTGTATTAAAGGCCCAGTATAAACAACCAAAATTTCTTCTTAAAAGAATTACAGCCCATTTCTGAATTACCCCTTTCCTGAACACCCAGGTAAACTCAGAATCATAGGTAACTTTCTCTGTTTATGTTTCATTCTGCCTCTTCCACAAAACCCTAAATTAGAGATATTTATTTGTTTGTCAGTGTACATAGATTAATTACAAGTTCCTGGAAGCTTTCTTTTTTTTCTTTGCCCCTTCCTTTCCCTTCCTTTCCCTTCCTTTTCCTTTCCTTTCCTTTTCTTCCTTCCTTCCTTCTTTTCTTCCTTCATTCCCTCCTCCCTCTCTCTTTTCCCCCCTTTCTTTCATTTTCCTTTAAAATCAGGAAAGCCTAGCAAACAACTGAATGAATTATTTCCATTAAATATTTATGATATTTAGTTGAATTTATAGTTCACCTTAGTTTAAGGAATGAACTATCAGATCAGCTCCTAATATTGTTCATTCCTGGACACATGGGCATTTGGGGAAAGATTAGGTAAATACTTGGGTCATCATTCATCTGCAAAAATAGATTTACAAGGGAATATTTTTTATTATAGGCAGACAGTCAGAACCAGTGCTGGTTTTATAGGAGCAACACATATCAAAAAGAAATCATGAGAGCAAACTGGCTCCTTCATATCTACATTTGGGTAGGACAAAGGTGTATACAACTATGACTACTAATAGTAATATATGTTCATATATGAACACATTTCATTGTTCAGGTTCTGATATATGCCAAGCACTGTTATAAAAATAAAGTAGAAGCCATTTTATTTAAAACAATCAAGATTTTTCCAGCATAATAAAAAAAAAGAGTCATTGTTGCAAAAACATTCCATAGTCATCAATTTTCTTAAGGGCTTCTCTGAATTCCTTGAGATTAAAATCAGTTACTTTTTAAATCTCCCATGGTGTCATGATCATATTAATTTTTCTCTTCTTCAATTGTTAACATATCTGATCCAGATCTTTGTTTGCAAATGTCCAGATCTTTGTTTGCTTAAATATGATTCAAGCAAGTCACTTTCATTAACCTTTTGTAATATTCATAATTTCACCTGAAAATTGATTTGTACCATTCATCTGAAGTCTTCTTAGACAACTCATAAAAATAAAAATATAGATTTTCTACCCTCTGTAAAACTTTATTTTATTTTTTAATAAATACTTTTTTATTTAAATTCAATTATTTAACCTGTAATATTTATTTCAGAGGTACAGGTCTGTGATTTATCAGTCTTATATAATACACAGTGTTCATTACATCAGATGCCCTCTTTAATGTCCATCATCCAAGTACCCCATCCCTTTAGTCCCCTCCCCTCCAGCAACTCTCAGTTTGTTTCCTATGAATAAGAGTCTCTTATGGTTTGTCTCCCTCTCTGGTTTTGTCTTGTTTTATTTTTTCCTCTCTTTCCCTATGATCCTCTGTTTTGTTTCTTAAATTCCACATATCAGTGAGATCAAATGATAATTGTCTTTCTCTGATTGACTTATTTCATTCAGCATAATACCCTCTAGCTCCATCCATGTCATTGCAAATGGCAAGATTGCATTTTTGATGGCAGCATAATATATAGATATAGATTTAGATATATAGATATATCACATCTCCTTTATCCATTCATCTGTCAATGGACATCTGGGCTCATCTGGGCTTTTTTCATAGTTTGGCTATTGTGAATATTGCTGCTTAAACATTGGGGTGCAGGTGCCCATTCATATCACTACATTTGCATCTTTGGGGTAAATACCCAGTTGTGCATTTGCTGAGTCATAGGGTAGCTCTATTTTCAATTTTTTTGAGGAACCTCCATATTGTTTTCTAGAGTGGCTGCACCACCTTGCATTCTCACCAACAGTGTAGGAGGGTTCCCCTTTCCCCACATCCTTGCCAATTTCTGTTGTTTAAGGCTTGTTAATACCAGCCATTCTGAGCAGTGTGAAGTGGTATTTCATTGTGGTTTTTATTTGTATTTCCCTGATGCCAAGTGATGTAGAGCATTTTTTCATGTGTCTGTTAGCCATTTGGATGTCTTCTTTGGAGAAATGTCTGTTCGTGTCTTCTGCCCATTTCTTGATTGGATTATTTGTTCTTTGGGTGTTGAGTTTGATATGTTCTTTATAGATTTTGGATACTAGCCCTTAATCTGATATGTCATCTGCAAATATTTTCTCCCATTCTGTCAGTTGTCTTTTGGTTTTGTTGACTGTTTCCTTTGCTGTGCAAAAGCTTTTTATCTTGATTAAGTCCCAATCATTGATTTTTCCCCTTGCTTCCCTTGGCATTTGCTAATGCTTCTAGGAAGAAGTTGCAGCAGCTTAGGTCAAAGAGGTTACTGCCTGTTTGCTCCTCAAGGATTTTGATGGATTCCTTCTCACATTTAGATCTTTCATCTGTTTTGAGTCTATTTTTGTGTATAGTGTCAGGAAATGTCTAATTTCATTCTTCTGCATGTGGCTGTCCAATTTTCCAAAATAAAAATATGTCTTAATAATTATCTTCAAACATATGAATCAGTCTTTCTTTTCCAAGTTTTTTGATGAAGGGCTAAGGCCTTGTATTCAGATATGAACCCAAGACATAAGACTTATTTGTCATCTTTTGTTTATTAGTTTTACCCATAATGCATTAATACACTAATTTATGACTTTTGTTTGTGCTCCAAAAGAGGGAAAGTGTAAAGAATATGAACTGTAATCTGAAGGTAAAATCATATTAGATTAAAATCCTCTAGATTTTTGTTTCCCCCAATCTTTTCTTTCCCCCAATCTTTCACAATAGTACTTATGGCACATACCTTGGTGAGGCTTGCATTTGCTACTTTTCCAAAATATTAACTTAATTGTAAGAATAAAACCCTTTTTCTTTACAAAATCTTATTTGATATGTTTACATTGCACTGTACAAATCAAAAATCCCATTAGAATAAACAGGTTTGAGAGTCAATACAGCTGATTCTTAGCACATATTAAATTGAACTGCTAAGAACAAAAGTGTTCAGGATTACCTGAAATTGGCCTACTAGAAGCCAGCATCAAATTATCATGGAACTTGACTAGAATGATTTGGAGAGATAAGGGATACTGGAAGTCAATTAAGAAGCCTGTGGAGGCTCCTGGATGGCTCAGTTGATTAAGTCTCCAACTCTTGATCTCAGCTCAGGTCTCCATCTCAAGGTCATGAGTTCAAGCCCTGGGTTAGGCTCCATGCTGAGTGTGGAGCCTACCTAATAATAATAATAATAATGATAATGATAATAATAATATACAACATAACATGAAAAGAACTGCTATTGTAATTTACATATAAACTGCACAAAAGATCCTAGGAAGCTGGTACTATCCTTTGTAAGGGATTCCATTTTCTCTCTTCCAGTGTTTCCAAGCAGGCCCATTAAGTAAGGACATCTGTCTTTTTGGAAATATTGGAAGCCCTCTAAATCCTGGTATTTCTCTTCCACACCTATGCTTCTCCAAGGGATATAGAATGCATAACCTGATTGGCTTGTAGGGACTGGGAAGGTTTCCTGAAAACATGGCACCAACCTCTCTTCTCCATTCTCTCTTAGATTCAGCCAGCTCCTAGGATGGACACATTCTCCTAGACTGGGCAGCGTGAGTCTTGTCCCAAGGTAAGAGAGGTCAACTGTTGACTCATGGCTTTGCCAGTCTGAGTTCATTCACATGTGAGTGAAATAGATGGGGACCTCTTTGGCTTGGAGCCTAAGCAAGGGTGTCTTCATCCTGGATTCATTAGCAACAAGTCACTATTTCATACAATTGCTCTGGAGAACTTGGAAGGAAGAGAGTGTATAAAAGTCAAACTTATTATTCTTATTTTACCCACCACTTTATCACAGCTTAGATATATAGCTTGATTCTGAAAAATCCCAAAGAGATAGGTGCTGCTATTATCCTAGTTTTATAGATGAACTTGAAAATGGCAGGGGTGAGAGGCCTAGTTGAGTTTCTTATAACTAGGAAGGAGGGGGATTGATTTTTAATCTACTATTCATTTACTCAACACTGGTATTAGACATTATACATGCAGGTGATGTATGAACAAAATAGTTATAGTGCTTACTTACATGGAGTTTATAGCTTAGAGAGTAAGAAAAAAGTTAAGTAATCACATAAATAATTGTATAATTACAAGCTGTAATAATGTCTTTGAGGTCCATTCTCTTAACCATTATACTGTCTTACTTTGACCTAGAGATTTGCTAGACCTGGGATTCATGTTATTCATTCATCTTTTATTCTTCTATTGAAACATTCTGTCATTCCTTATTTGATGGCTTTATTATGACCAACTCCAAAAGAGAAACTCCAAAAACCACCAACTTGGCAAGATCATGATGGTGTTGGAAGCCTCTTTGCCACCACTAGTCCCTAGCCTACTACCTGTATTGACCTTTAACAGGGACAAAATAGTTCCTAACATCTAGATCAAGGAGAGAATCCCGCCCCCTAACAGAAAATGTTTACTGTAGAAAGAAAACTTAGAGACCATCTAGCTAAGCCCCTTTATATTACAGAAGAGGAAGCCCCTAGGGCTCAAATAGATTAAGAGATCTATCAGAAGGTTACCAAGGTTATGTTTACAGGCTCTCAGTCCAGAGAACTGCCTGTTACACCTTTTAGAATGTTAGCTCAAGTTGTCAACATACTGAAATTAGCTGAGATCAGATCTATATTCGAGAGGTCATGGTAAAGCAGACGTCTGTGCTCTTTCATTGACAGAAGATAAGGTGTGGGGTTAAGGAGGGGGGGTGGACACTGGAATAATTTCCCTTGTATGGAACTCTAAAGTGAAGACTATGATTGTTTCACCATCTCCTCTCCAGCTTTTGAAATATACAGAGTGACTCTGTGCAACTGGGATAGTTACTTGAATACACTTCTTCATGTGCTTAGCCTCTTCATTTGTGATACAGGGGTGAGGATAGCACATACTGTTATGGGATTTTAATTGTGTAATGTACATAAACAATTCAGCTCAGTGCCAGGCACACATAACACATTCAATAGAGGATAACTTTTGTGGTTGTGTTGTTGTTTTTGTTGCTCTTGTTCTCTTGTCACATTAGCATATAGTGTTTCAAATAAATTATTTAAAATTTTAATGCTAGAATAGGAGGGTAGTGAAGGAGGAAATGGGGTATATGTTTAAGCAAACAGCTTCCAATGTAATTCAATTTTATTCTACTTCCAACCTGGTTGAAAACCACTGGCGTATAAGTTTGTTGTATTTTCCTACCTATTTTAGTGCCTCGCCTGTGCTTTATTCAGAGTACATGTTTAAGAGTCACTTTACACAACAGTTTCCATAATTTGGCAAATGAATCTAGATTAATTAGTGGAAGAGTGTTGTCTAGACTTCAAGTCTCTTCAGCTCTAATCTGCTTCTCCTTGCTGGACAGTGGAACCAACCAAAACACTGTCTTCATTTCAGTCCCCAACTAAAGCTTTTCAGTTTAGAACAAACTTTCCTTCCAGCTCCATTCAGAGGATCAACCCGCCACGGCCCCCAACCCCACCTCATTTCCATTTCCATGTTTCTGACTTCAGGCCCTGCTACTAGATGAAGGTAAAATGTTTTTCCTTCCAATTACTTTAGTGGAAAACTCACATGTTTGATATTGTAGCAGACAATGTTTCATTATGCTCTCGTTTGAACAGAGAAATCGCTGTTCCTGAAGGCAGCCAAGGCACATTCTAAGAGGTAGAGTTACTGAGTTACAGCCCAGAAAGGGAGACCGGGAGAGATGCTAGACTCCATTGAGAAAATGCACAGGCAAGTGTGGCTACACAGGAATGCTTCAGAAAGGATTTTATGATCAGCATCAATAGAGGTGTGTGTTTTATGAATAAGAATCAGTGTATTCATGTTCCTAAAGTGCTTCAACATCTCTGGCTGAAAGTTGCTCCTAATATTTACTCTCATGGCTCCCCCTGACATAATATGCCATTTTACATATAGGCAATGGTGCGTCAGAGTTTCCCCAGGCCCTCACACACCAGCGGGAAGTTGTATCTTAATTGCTTAAGGCTCTGAAAGTGGTTTGTACTATTTCTGCAGCAAAGGAGCCTAAAACCAGTGGTCAAAAAGTATTTCCAGATCCTGGCTGTCTAAAATATACAGACAATTGTCAATTACAAAATAAATTAAATGCATACAGTTTCTTGTGGGAGGTAGGCCAAAGGGTAGGAGAAGAACCTTCCAGGTGGAGGGGTCCAATGACGGAATGGCCTAAGACAAAGGGTAAAGTTGCTAGAACATCAACTGTAGGCAGCAAATGGCTGAAAACAAATTTGGAGACATAGGGATTTATTCAAAGTGCCTTTCTTATATGCAGGGTTAAATCCCAGTGGATCCAAAAGAATGGCTTGATGTACATTTCACACTTATATTATGTACATTTACAATTTGAATTTTCTTCCAGGTTTTTCTTTTATGAAACTGGGACATCTATTTCTATCCTCATCCTTTCAGTACTCTGCAAATTGTTCCAGTATATCTCAGAACTTGAATTCATTATGGTTACCATTAAAGATGACACAAATGAACGGAATGACCCTAATTGCATTATATCATTTAATCTTCATGATGATACTGACAAGAAGGCACTATTGGCTTCATTATTCCTACTGTATGGATGGAGACCCTGAGGCATGGGGATGTTAAGTGACATGTGGTATCATAGCATTTTTTTCTTGTGATATTCCTAGATATGACTGTTACGTTTCTTTGTCCCCTAGTACTTCTTTCCAGAGCCCCTCTCCTCTACTCTTGCCTGTGTTTACTAAGTTATATTACACTCTAGTCTCAGCTTCAACATATAGTAAAATACCCACTTTATATTGCCTTCTTCTAGGTTTTTTTAAACACAAACTACAAACCAATGTGATCTTCTACATTGAGATCAAATCATGAATTTTTTAAGTCAAAATTGTGGAGCATTATCATTCATTTCATGTGATATGTTTCAGCCTGGCTTGTCCATGTAATTTTGTTAGTGTGGTGCTGTCCTCTAGCATGCTAACGATTTCTTCTAGCTCTGTGATCCTCTTGAATTTAAAATCATGAGTTAGCAAGGACCTAAAGGAATGAGATGCAGAGTTTTTCCAGGAGACAGGGAGGTAATGTATTTCCTAGTCCTTGAGCTGTAAGAGAATATTATGCCAAAGCAAGGTACTTGGGGGGCATAGTTTCTCTAAAAAATGTAGGCAAAATGAACACCAAATCTCACACTTTTGCCAAAGTTGATTTGCCAATCTATGAAAAACCCAGTCTGCCTTCATTCTGGAGAAAGCCAGATTGCATTTCTGAGCAAAAATGCAGAACCCTTTGACTTCATATTCAGTGCTATCCATTTACCCTATACACCAACAATTTTGCTACTTTTGGAGTAAGTAATTACTTCTTCATAGTCTCCAGCAGGTATGAATTTGAGACTTTCTTTATTCACATGCAGGGCATTGTACTGGGTGGGGGAATATAGCAAGGACAAGGCCAGACCTTTTGCCTGCCTTCGAAGAAGTTACTGTCTGATGGAAATTTAACAGAAAACCAGGATAACAGAAGTTCTAAGAGGCATTGTTTGGTCAATGTTGTTAGAAGTTCTTCTCTTACCCCTTTCTCTGACTGCTTTTATTTACCTCCTTTTAAGTTATCTTGGAAAAACGATTTTCTGAGTTGTCTTTCCATGCAAAAGTATACTGTGAGCCTAAGAGGTAATTTTATTATCTTGGCTTAGATTCTATTTATACTAAAGTAAATGATGAGCTTGGTACATTCGAAGTTTGGAAAGTTTAGGGGTGAAAGGTAATTAACTAATTCTTTCAACCCTTGTCTCCCCTCTAATAAGGCAGATTTACCCATCTCAAAAGCAATTTCGGTTGTCAAAACATTGGCCTTCTTCATGGTTTCTGGATCTTGACAACCATCAAAATTTGGCAAGCAGCCCCTACCTGCCTGGCAGGAAGTTATATTTAGTACTGTGTGAAACTTTAGTTTCCAGTTTCAGATATATTCAGCCTCTGCTGTTGAGTTCCAACACTCACACTTCCAAATAAAGAGAGTTTCTGGAATTCTTCTATGGCTGGTAGATGCTTTGACCAAGGTTCTCACCAAATTCAGAATAACCTGACACCAGTTAAGCCCTCACTGTAGTCTATTGTTGCATGGCCAAAATAAACAGGGCAGTTCTTTGTCATTACTTCGCTTGTTTGTCAGTCTGACTGATGTGCAAATGGAGCCTCTGGCACTGAAAATCACACAATCAAATTTAAAAAAAAAAAAAAAAGAATTTTGAAGTGAGACTCAACCTGTGTTTACCAATTTGTATCCCTAAAACATGCAAAATGGTTCCTCGAAATTATATCTGAAAATCTGAGGTGGTCCTGGCATTCTATCACTTTCAATTCAACCATATTGCTAGATTTAAGTAAGAATCCAGAATTTGTCCCTAGCCTTTCTTTCCTTGTAGATGTGCTTTGTGGCTAAATATTCTTGAGTAGTGGTATGATGTAGTCTAGGATACTGCAGTGCACTAGCTAAGCCCCAGGTCCTTCTTCTCCCCCAATCCCTCTCCTTCTCTTAACAGCTATGTAACCTTGGAAAAAGTAATCCATGTTTTTGATCCTTAGATTCCTCATTTGCAATTTTAGGACAGTAAATTATCAGCCACATCTGTCTCTAAAGGATGAAAAGAGGAATGAATAAGATTGTAGATGATTTTCTAATAGATACAATTCATGCATACCTGGAGCAGAGAAGGCATTCATTAAATGTTGAATGGTTGCATGGATAAATAGATGGACGAATGATAGCAATATATAATGGGAAACTTTTATATGCTGTAAAGTAGGCCACATCAATGATGCTTACTTAAAGAAAGCTAAAGCCCTCAGCAAAGTTTTTTTTTATTTTTTTATTTTTTATTCATAGTGATTTTACATGAAGGAGATTCTGTGAGTCTAAGAGGTAATTTTAGTATCTTGGTTTATATTTTATTTATACTAAAGTAAATGGCTTTCCTGAGTGAAGCATTTCCTGGGACTGGACTTGTTAGAACACACTTCAGCTAACCATGATCAAGTCAGTTAATGATATTTTAATCCACTATTGAGTGGGATTTTGCCTGTTGCTCCAAAATTATGATTAGAATGCAAATCTGTATAAAACCATTTGATACCCAAAATATCTATATAGAGCCACAAATAATCACAGACATAAAACTTCCTTGGGGGTTAGTTAAAAGGCACTTGTGCAGTTCTTCTTTTTCCCACCACTACCCCAGGCCCCTATATACCTGCCAATGTCAATTTTTACACTAATATCAATTAGAGTAAAAAAGCCACTTTGAGTGAGGGGTAGAGGAGAAATTATCAATCATGAGTTGTTGGACTAGTAGAATGTACAGTAAAGCCTCTTATACTTTTCTAAAGCCAAGAGAAAGAGTAACTCCACGAGAACCCCTCACAGATATTCAATTTCTGCTTGGGCAGCTTACTCAGCATGGCAGTCTACCATACATATAGGTTAAAAGAAGTGGAAGAGGGACGAGGGGACAAAGAAAGCATCCTCTGCTCTCTTCACCATTTAGTGGAGATGTATGAATTCCCCCAGGTCAAACAGAAACCAAGGAGGGAGTCCTTTGAGAACAGAAAAACAGCTAGGATGGTGGGCTGGGGCCAGAGGCTCACAGCATCAGAGGCTGTAAGATGCACAGATATTAGGGGAACCTGAGGGATTTAAGGGATAAACTGGTGTGTCTCACTTTAGGCAACTGTCAAAAGCCTCACAAAGCCTACAGAAGCGCTCACATGGGCCTGCAGAAAGCCATCATTGGATCTTGCCTAAGATAAGACCATGAAGAACAGTAGCAGTTGCAAAGGGGCAGAGACATCAACCATTATCCTTTTTCTCACTCTCCTCCAAGACCCAGTGAGGGCCCTCCAGTCTGAACTAAAGAAAGAAAAAAGAGAAACCTGAAATGGCTTCTAATCCTTTCAAACGATAATTTAAATCTGTCAGAACTTCCTAATATAGGGTAAATTATTCAGTATTTATAAACAAGGGGAAGCTATGTCATGGGCTACCTCAGAAAGAATTCCTAGTCCCTGGGAGCCTATAAATGGATGGTGCAGAGCCAGGTTGTTGTGGGATGTTGCAAACATAAATGATTTGGATATCCCAGATGGTCAATGACAGATCCTTCTCTCCCCTGGTGCCATCTTTTCAGTCATTCTGCCTAGACTACAAAGTGGTAGGAGCTTAGTCCTTACCCAGTCCACTGCCCATTTCTCCACAATATATCTGTTATATATTCAGCCAGTCTCAGATTTAATATACTTCAAGGAGAATTAGGATGCCTGAACAAGGCCTTCCCATGCTGGAATAATTTGAGTTCTAGGAATCATCCTTATTTTTCCACAAAAACCGTCTCCCTTGTTTGTACTTTTACACGCTTCTTTTGAATTTTACATACTGCCGGGCTAGATTGACTAAAAGCAACTCTTGTCAGTGGCCTCCCTCAAATGGAAGAATCTAGAGGTATCCATGTAGAAATTATAAAATTGGAAAAGAATGTCAACAACTTTAAAATCATCAGACATTTGACCCTTGGACTCACACTTTCTACAGGAATGTTAAAGTGTTGTTTCTCCAGGTTGGAGGATAGCGACTTTGAAGTTGTTAGGCTATGTCAAAACTTCTGGGTGCATTTTCTTTTAAAAGAAAAGTTTGCACATTTTCTCTGTAAAGAGTTGGATTATAAATATTTTGGGTTTGGTGGGCCGTACAGTTTCTATTACAACTACTCAACTCTGTCATATTAGTACAAAAGCAGCCATCAATAGAACGTAAATGAATTAGTAGAGCTGCTGTGTTCTAATAAAACTTTATTTGCAAAAGCAGGTGGGAGTTAGGGCTTGACCCATAGGCTATAGTTTGCTGACCCCTTTGCTTGAGAATCCTGCTGATGGAATGATGAAGGGAAATGTCTTTGAATTTTATCACTTTATTTTAAAAAAATGCTTGTTCTAGAAAACCATTGCAGTGTTTCTTTCAGCTTTTATTTATTTATTTTTTAAAGATTTTATTTATTTACTTGATAGATAGAGATCACAAGTAGGCAGAGAGAGAGGAGGAAGCAGGCTCCTCGATGAGCAGAGAGCCCGACGCGGGGCTCGATCCCAGGAGCCTGGGATCATGACCTGAGCCGAAGGCAGAGGCTTAACCCACTAAGCCACCCAGGCGCCCCTCTTTCAGCTTTTAATGTTGTTTTATATATTGTGAACCTACTATTTAAATAATTTTATACCCTGCTTCTATCCTTAACATGCCATTGTAAGCATTTAATGTTATTTTATACTCTTTATTGGCATCATTTTAATAGCTATATAATATTTCATTGAGTAAATGTGCCAATATAGAATCTCCATAAACAACCATTCTTCCTTTCTTAACTATTTAGGCTGTTTCTCATTGCTTGCTATTTGAAAAAATACCACAGGGAAGCATATTTATATATATTTCCCTTTGTATCTTAAGTTATTTCTATAGGTTAGACTTTAAGAAACAGATTACTGGATGGAGTTTTTTAATACTTGAAGGCTCTTATTACACACTGCTGAATGACTTTCTAAGGGCTCATTCTCATCTATATTCCCAGCAATAACATAGGACCACTTATTTTAATGAATCCTTAGCACACTAGAGTTTAGCATTAAAAAGAAAGAAAAATCTGTGTTGCCTTATATAAAAAGTGGTACCATTGTTTTAATTTATATTTTTTGTTGGACATGTTTCTATGTTTATTATCCATTTATTATTTTCCTTTTTGTGACTTGTATATTCATGGCAAGACCATTTTCTAGCATGATGATTAATCTTAGGTACAAACCTGAAGCAAGAGAAGTTTTCTTAATAAAAGCCATGAATTACTGAATGCTTACTGTGTGTTGGACAATTACATATAATTGTGTATATGTGTAATATTATTTAAACAACACAGTGACATTATACTAGGCTGCTATTTGAGCCTTTTAACATAAGCTGATATCCCATATGAGTGGACCATAAAACACAGTTCAGAGAATGAATTTAGTTTGTATTTCTCTGTTCACTCCTTAGTAACACTGTGTTTACTAAGTATTTAGATCCTGGAATTTAGGCACTCAGATCCTGCAAAATATTTTACATGTTTTTTCTCAATTTCACCTTATAATAACTCCATACTGTGGGTATTAGTCTTCCATTTACTAATAAGGAGCCCAGGTTCTGGGACATGGAATACTTTTTCTCTGTCAGTGTGACTTGTAAGTAGTTTAGGAACTAAACTAGAACTTGTAAGTAGATAGGAACTCAGGTGTGCCTATCTGCAAAGCCCACTATTAAACGATGTGCTGCTATGAGCACCCTTTCTTTTCCCCCAGTTCCCTGGGGTTTCATTTCCCCTCTTAGAATTTGTTTCTTATAACTTTGTTTGGGGATTCTGGAAGATCCCTCTATGGGCTTCTTGGGCTTCTGCTTTTTAATGGTTCCTTTTTGCTCTACCCTCTAGTTTTGCCACAAATATGCATCACAGGATAGGAGAGCCAGGGGCTCAAATGACAAGAACTTTCTATGTGGAATTTAGTTTTTAACGTTCTAATGTTTGAGTTCACAGAGGGAGTTCTAGATGTTTTAAACTTCTTCATTAAAAACCACCTTCCTTTAGGTATACAATATTCTTTCTTTCAATTTACATAAGTAATGTGGACGTAGATTTTAACTTTAGGGCTTTTTGTTAAAAGAAAAAAAATCTGTGTTGAATTATGTTAAAAAATGGTATCATTGTTTTAATTCACAGATCACATTACACAATTTTAATAAGGTTGGCTTTCTATTTTACATGGGTGAGGGACTTCATAGTCAAATTACTTTTTTCTTTATGCAAATTAGCTTCCAACAAATGCATTGCAGATCCCCACCTTTCTTATCCCCTTTCATGCTTTTATTTCCCTTTTGGCCCCAGAAAGGAACCACATATTTGAATATGACTTATTATGTAATTTTTCAATTTGGTTGTGGTTTGTACTTAGAAAAACTGCCTGACACTGGAAAGGTACTCTTGTGCAGTTTGCGTTTACCTACAAATTCAAAGAAGCTATTTCTTACTTCAACCTTGTCTCCTATCAGAGTCTGGGGAATGTTGGACTCATGCTTATTTTGCATCTTAAATGGGGTGTTATGAAAGTAAATGATTTGGGCATCCCAGATGGCCAGTTATAGGTCCTTCAGTTGATTCTCATCTCTCCCAAGATGCCATGTTTTCAATCATTTTGCCTAGACAACAAGGTTGAAAAAGCTCAGTATATACCAAGCCAATTGCCCATTTCTCCACACTCTGCCCTCTATATGTTCGTACAGCCTCAAATTTTGTATTATCCCTGGGCAGTGGAGGTGCCTGAGCAAGACCATCACACACCTGGATAATTCAAGTCCTAGGGATCATCCTTATATTTCAGTGAAAGTTGTCCTCCTTGTAGTTCTTACTCTTACCCTCTTGTTTTGAACTCTACATACTGCTGGGCTAAATTGACTAAGGACGACTATTGTCAGTGGCTTGTCTTAAATGGCGAAATCTAGAGCAATCCTGGTAGACGTTGTAAAATTGGAATGGAATGACAAACACCTTAAAAATCACTATTTCATCATGTGACAAACACTCTCTGGTGGATTGTTGAAATGTTTCTCCCTGTTGCATGTCATCAATTGTCAAACTGTTAGGTTAACTCATGGCCCAATCAGATAGAACGAGGACACCATAAGCTTCTGCACTGGTAGGTCTATGCCCCACATCCATTTTCTCAGTCCAATTCTGGGCTCTCTAAGAAACACTGTACTGAGGGATGTTTTCTAGGATCAGGAATACTATTCCCAAGACATCCACAGCATAATCGCTTTTACTAAGGATAGAGAGAGCCTTTCAGATAGTCAGATACAAAGGCAGAGAGATTATCTAGAACTCTCTCATTTTTGTTTGTTTGTTTTTAGATTTTATTTATTTATTTGACAGAGAGAGAGACAGCAAGAGAGGGAACACAAGCGGAGCAGGGGGCTGGGGGAGAGGGAGAAGCAGGCTTCCTGCTGAGCAGGGAGCCTGATGCAGGGCTTAATCCCAGAACCCTGGGATCATGACCTGAAGCAAAGGCAGATGCTTAACCACTGAGCCACCCAGGCACTCGAAGTCCCTCATTTTTTAATAACACTGTAAAAGGTACCCAGGATTTACTGCCAGTTCAGTGAACCACGAACGCGGACCATAGACCATATCATGATTGTAAATACTAGAATCAGCTGAACCTTTGAGGCAACTGTTGTCTCACCCATATGACTTTGCTTCTCAATTCCAAATCACTTACTATCCCTCTGTATAGACACAATTTTCCTGAGAAGCTTTGGAAAAGAGTAGAAATTTTACTACACTTGGAATTGAACACCTCTGGGTGTGGGTCCTGTCTGTGACTCTACAAGTCTTGTATACTTGGGTAAGTCTTATAATCTGTGTTAGCCTTACTTTTCTCATGAGGATAATAACACATGTCTCACAGAACATCTGTGAGATGTCAACAATGCCTAAACATTCAAAGCATAGAACATGGAACATAATAAATACTAATGAAGTTAAGTTCTGCCTGCTTCTCTCTTCTCTCTCCTTTTTCTCCTTTCCTATTTTCCCTTTTTTTTTCTTTCTTCTTTCTTTCTTTCTTTCTTTTTCTTTCTTTCTTCTCCCTTTTCTTCCCTTTCAGTCCTCCTATCTTTTCAAAGTCTAGTTATTAGCAAAATCCATGCTTTACTTCTTTTTTTCTTTTTTTAATTTTTTAATTGTGTTTTATTAGTCACCATAAAATACATCACTAGTTTTTGACGCAGTGTTCTGAGATTCATTGTTTATGTACAACACCCAGTGCTCCATGCCCTTCCTAATACCCACGACCAGGCACACCCATCCCCCTACCTCCCTCCCCTCTAAAACCCTCAGTTTATTTCTTGGAGTCTACAGTCTCTCATGGTTCATCACCCCCTCCAATTTCCTCCCTTTCACTTTTCCTTGCTTCTCCTAATGTCCTCCCACCCGTTACTTCTAACCGTAGCCTTGTTTTGGAAGGGTAGTCTAAATCCTGGGGGATATAAAGTTGTATGTGCATTCTGGGCTAGGGATGGGTCAAACTGCAGAAGGGAAGGTAAATAGAAATGTCCTTTGAGAGTATGAATCTGCAGTGACATCTCCATAGACCAAGGACAAGATTCAAATCTTGAGTTTGAGTACCAGATTGATAACTGAACTCTCAGCAGGGCACTCAGACACATCCACCTCCTACCAGCTCCTACTCATTCTTATGACTATAGCTTCTTCTAAACTATTAGTTCTCAATACATGGTCCTTGAATCAGCAACACCAGCATCACCTAGGAACCTTTTAGAGATGCAGGCTCTTGGTCCCTACTCCAGACCTACTAAATCAGAAACTCTGGGTGCGGGGTCCAGCTATCTGTATTTGAAATGCCTTCTGACTGATTCTGATGAACACCCAAGTGTGAGCACCACTGCCCTTCACCAACCTCAGCTCAGGATGTCCCTCATGCTCCAGGATGGGAAAGGCAGCTGGAAACTTGACATCAGGTTTCCAAAGCTTCTCAAACAGGTCTCATACCATCTGAGCTACAAGTTAGTTAACTAAATCTACTCCTCCAGGCTATGACTCTGATAAGGGTAAAGGATGTTGATTCATTTGACATGAATCTGCAAATATTTCTCCAATAAATGCTTTTGAAGTGTCTGAGTTAAATAAACATTTGCAATGAACCCAAGCTTTTCTACTTGGCCTCTTTCATCAAGTTCCTATCAGAATCTCCTCTTGGATCATGCTCAAAGGAGATGAAGAAGACAAGACAGGCTTATAACTCCTGCTTCCTAGGTCATAGGATTCATGCACTACAAGAACCATCCTGCTTCATTTTTTCATATCTATCACACTTTCCCCAAAGCATTTAGGGTTAACATTTCTTCTTAATAAAATGAATTTTGAAAATTTTGATGGTCACAACTTTCTTGTAATAGAGAAAGCATTTTTATTTATACACCAGGAAATCAAAACTGGAATTGGTTATTGTAACAGATACTGTTGATTTTCCTACTCCACATCCACAGAGCCCGCAACTGAGTTCACCTGAAGCTGACAACTTCACACTTCAAGCACTTTTCTGTTCATGCACACAACAGTTCTAAATGCCAGGAGCAACTCTCAAACAGTGAGAGAAAAGTATCAGTGAATAAGTATCCCAGCTGTGTGGTCCCTTGGCCAGACAATTCTAAGGTATACTTTATAGGATTACTGAGATGGTTTCCAGAAGAATTGGGTGCCAGGGGCCCAGAGTGATAATGGCTCATTCAGACACTGTAGAGATTTTTGTCTACTTTCTGTGTAGGGTAAAGAGAAATTCCATAACTTCATGAAAGATTTACCAAAAATCTAATCTTATCCCATGTTTGGGATAAAACTCCAAATACACTCACTGTACCCAAGTTTTTGTTTCAATATCTATTTTTAGGAACTTGTACAAAGACAGTTGGGTAATGTGATCAAAGTCATACACACAGCTAAGGCAGATAAGGATTCATCTTTTTTTCTACCATATTGCAAAGAAGGTACATGATCCTGGTGTTGAGTTTAGAACTTATTCTATTCTTGTCAACATGCCCCTAGAGATGAACATGGTACAAATACAGATGAGGTGATTGAGACATATTTGGTAAATTGATAGCTGTTGAATTTTCACACTCCCCAAACCCATCAGCTTTTGTATAGCAAGTTACTTTTCATGGTGTGCTTTCTAGAAATCCTATCACTGTTGATTTTCTCAATAACTATGTACCTATATAACATGGGCAGAGGCATAAGGCCAAACATGTATCAATTCTTAACTTATTGAATGAATGAGTAAATCATCGAGTGCATTTCAGTTTAGGAAACAGGGGCCTAAAATTTTGAATCCCATCAAAGGTCACATCTATTTAATAATCCAGGTGGGATTAAAAGCCCAGTGCCTTCAGGTTTTACCTAATACATTTCCTATTCCATCTCATAATGCTCTTTAAGACCAAATATTTTCCCAATATTTTTAAATCACTAGAAGAAAAATTATATCACTTACAGAGCTATCTATTATTATGGCATTATTCAAAGAAAGTAATTGTCTGGAACAAATTTATACTGAAAATATCTAATTTGGGGTTTTGGACAAATGAGGCTTTTTGGTAGTTGAATATGAAGAGTGTAATGATTGGTACAGTAAATACTCTGGGTGGATTGTGACCAGAGAACAACTCCAAGCAAGAATCTTCTGGAGGGGGTGCCTGGGTGGCTCACTTGGTTAAGCTACTGCCTTTGGCTCAGGTCATGATCCTGGAGTGCCAGGATCAAGTCCCACATCAAGCTCCCTGTTGAGCAGGAAGTCTGCTTCTCTCTCTGACCCTCCCCACTATCATGCCTCTCTCTCTCTTTCTCTCTGTCTCAAATAAATAAGTAAAATATTTAAAAGATAAAAAGAATCTTCTGGAGGTTATAATTATCTCCAAACTACACCACTCTGAAATAATTTGATTGTCTTATAGCACTACCTTTTTTTTTTTTTTAAATCTATCAGTCAATACTTATGTTTTGGAGATGTTATGTCAGAACCCTAGACTAGGTGCTTCTCAAAAAATGTGTGTTGTGGGTCTCTGCCATTACAGAGATGATAAATTCTTTGATATCTGATTCCACCCATCTTCCATCCACCACCCAACATGGACCATTATCCTAATATAAGACACCATTGTCTTTCATGGATATAGTTGAAACAACTTCTAGCCTGATGCTTGCATTAGATTTTTGGTAAATCTTTCCTGAAGTTATGGAATTTCTTTTTTGTAGTTGTTTGTCATAAATACATATTGAACTGTATCAAATGATTATTCCATATCCATTGAGATAATCATTATATTTTCTTCCTTTACTCTATTATGTGGCAAAACATTTTAATTAATTTTACAATGTTAAACCAACCTTCATTTACTTGGTGGGGGGAAACAAGTTGGTCATGAAATATTCTCATTTTTCTATACTACTGGATTAGGTTGGCTGATATTTTGTTTAGGTTTCACACCCATGTTCATGAATCATTTAGCTTATAATTTTTCTTTATTACTTTAGTTTTGTCTGGTTTTATAATTGAGATTATTTTAGCCTCATAAAATGAATTTGGGAGTATTCCCTTTCTTTTAATATTTGAAAGAGTTTAAGATTGGAATTATTTGTTCCTTGAATATTTGGTAAAACTTAACCAGATAACCTTCCGACTCAGTGTTTTCTTTGCAATGAGAATTTAAACTACTGGTTTGATTTTTTAAATGTTTATAGGAATAATAAAAAGTTTCTGCTTCTTGTTGAGTCATATTTTATAAGCCTTGTAGGGATGCATGTATGGGGATTTTATCTATGTACATTAATAGGGATGTGTCTATTTTATCTATGCTTTATTATTCATTGATATAAAGGTGCTCTAAAGATCCTTGTTATCTTTTTAATCTCTTCCATAACTGTATTATGTCTTCCAGTCCATTAGGGCTGCTATAACAAAATGCCACAGACCGAGTAGCTTATTATCAACAAAAATTGTTGCCTCTCACAATTCTGAAAGATAGAAGTCTGAGGTCAGGGTGTCAGCAAAGTCAGGTAAGTGTTCTCTTCTGGGTTGAAGACTTCTTACTGCATCCTCACTTGCTAGAAGGATCTTTCTAGGGTCTATAAGAGATTTATAAAAACAGCAATCCCATTCATGAGGGCTTCATCCTCATGACCTGAGAATCTCTCAAATGCCTCAACTCCCAAGACCATTGCCTTGGGGGTTAAGATTTCAACATATGTATTTTGAGGGAACACATGCATCTAGATCATAGCAACCCGTTTGCATATTTGACCAATTATGGCAGCAATAGAAATCTAACACAAATGCATACATAAAAGGAGTATTGTGTGTTTTAAATGAGTTCATTTGTGTAAACCACTAAGAATAATACTTAGCAGGTTTAAGTGATAAATAAATTCTTACTGTTATAATTAGATTACTCCCTATATTTTTTCATTCACTTGAACAAGATCTTATTTATTATTATAATTATTAAAATGTTACAGTGCATATATAATATATACATATGTGTAATATATTTGCATATATAAAATATACTGATATTGTTCTTTTTAAATATGTTCTTGGATATTATCATTTGTTCATCTGTCCTCATTCTATGAAATGGAAATCACCACTGCAATTTTTCTTAGAAACACTTCAAAACATGTACATTCAATTTTTTCTGTTGGTAAAAGTCATAGCTTTTGTAATAAAGAAAAATGTGGATGTTGTTTTGGAATTGGCTAATGGGCAGAGGATGGGAAATTTTTGAGAAACACGATAAAAAAATCTATAAAAAAAATTTCTTGAACACGTTATTAGTAGAAACATGGATGTTAATGATTCTGTTAGAGAGGACTGAGAAGGACATAAAAAACCTGGCAGAAAAAATATATATATCCATTGTCTTAGAGAATACCTAAATTGTCTTAAATAGACTGTTGGTAGAAATGTGGATATTGGAAGTGTTGTTGGTGAGGGCTCTGATGAAAATGTTAAATCAGAAAGGAGGCAAGGGGAGCTAAGCAGAATGCTGAGCAGAATTGTGCCCTGAAGTAATGTAGAAAACAAAGGTTGTAAATAATTAATTTGGAAATTTAGCTGATGAAATTTCCAAGCAAAACATTGAAGTTCAGCTTGGTTTCATCTTGTTGCTCATAATAACATGAGAAAGGAAAGAGATTGTGGGAAGACTGTTAAGCAAAATGTCTGCAGGACTCAATGATTTAGGAAATTCTCAGCATATCTACATTTTTTTTAAAGCATATCTACATTCTTTTTTTTTAAAGACTTTATTTATTTATTTGTTAGAGAGAGAGAGAGCGAGCACAGGCAGACAGAGAGGCAGGCAGAGGTAGAGGGAGAAGCAAGCTCCCTGCAGAGCAAGGAGCCCGATGTGGGACTCAATCCCAGGATGCTGGGATCATGACCTGAGCTGAAGGCAGCTGCTTAACCAACTGAGCCACCCAGGCGTCCCGCATATCTACATTCTTAAGAGACTTCATGGGATGATCTAGTAGGTAGAGGAGTAACACAAAGAATATTAAATTGTTCTGTAAAATTGACATAAGAATATTTCTCTGTGAGGAGTCCAAGTAGATGAGTTAGTTGAAGGGGCTCAGAAGCATGAGGAATGCAGAAATTAAGAGCAAATAGAAAAAGAGGAATTTAACAAGATAGTGGGAATATGTGGGCTGAGGAGAACTGGGAGCCAGCTACACATTCAGAAGAACTGGAAAAAACGTAGGGACAGAGAAATTAAGGTGTCTAATAGCCAATATTAAGCTACTTGTTGTAATGTCCTATGAAATGTTTCCTGTCCCTGTGTCTGTTGCCCTGAAATTTAGTCAAAGCTACTGGAAGGCAGTTGCATTTAAATTCTATAGGACCCAAAAGGGAGATCACTAGAAAGAGATGAGAAACAGAACAAAAGAAAAAAAAAAAGGTGAAACAAATGGGGTAATGGTAACTAGAAGTGTAATTCATTATAATCTGATCATCCTCTGATGATCCAAGGAATAGCTGGAGAAGGATTAGGATGGGAAAATACTTTGTGTTTCCATATCTGCAAGATACCAAATCTTGGTAAATTTTATTTAAAGCACTAAAGGACAGCATGATCTCAGTAAGCTGAAATATTGGAGTTACTAAGACACCTGATATCTGGATCCACTAAGAAAATCACATCAGATATGAATATTCATATTATTTGTTTCATCATCAAGAAAATGAAAATAACAATGGTACTCATTTGGAATACTCCACTCCCATTTCTTTTTTTCCCCTCATTTTTTTCTTCTGTATTGGAAATTAACCTCATTTTCTCATTTCTGAACACAGTCTTCAATATTATCTTTCTGATGTTTTCTGAAAACCACATTTCTGCTTTACCAGCTGTCTTTTTTTTACATCATTAGTTTCAGATGTAGTGTTCAATAATTCACCAGTTGCATATAACACCCAGTGTTCATCATATCATGTGCCCCCCCTTAATGCCCATCATCCAGTTACCCCATCCCACCACCTATCTCCCTTCCAATAACCCTCAGTTTGTTTCCTATAGTTAAGAGTCTCTCATGGTTTTTCCCCTCCTATGATGACTTCCCATTCAGTTTTCCCACCCTTCCCCTATGAGTCTCTGTGCTGTTTCTTATATTCCACATATAAGTGAAACCGTATGATAATTGTCTTTCTCTTATTGACTTATTTCACTCAGCATAATACCTTCCAGTTCCATCAATGTCAATGTAAACTCTTATATATATATATATATATATATATATATATATATATATATATATCCACATCTTCTTTACCTATTTATCTTTGATATGCATATCAACTCTTTCACAATGGATAAAAGATCTAAATGTGAGACAGAAATCCACCAAAATCCTAGAGGAGATCACAGGCAGCAACTTCTTTGACCTCAACCTTCTTGCTAGACACATCTCCAAAGGCAAGGGAAACAAAAGCAAAAATGAACTATTGGGATTTCCTCAAGACAAAATACTCACATACAGTGAAGGAAACAATTGACAAAACTTAAAGACAACCTACAGAATGAGAAAGGGTATTTGTAAATGATATATAAGATAAAGAACTAGTATCCAAGATCTATAAAGAACATATCAAACTCAACATCCAAAAAACAAAAAATCCAACCAAGAAATGGGCAGAAGACACAAACAGACATTTCTTCAAAGAAGACATCCAATTGGCCAACAGACTGATGAAAAAATGCTCCACATCACTTGGCATCAGGGAAATACAAATCAAAACCACAATGAGATACCACCTCACACCTGTCAGAATGTCTAAAATTAACAAGACAGGGAGCAACAAATGTTGATGAGGATGTGGAGAAAGGGAACCCTTTTACACTGTTAGTGGGAATGCAAGCTGGTACAGCCACTCTGGAAAGCAGTATGGAAGTTCCTCAAGAAGTTGAAAATAGAGCTACCCTATGACTCAGCAATTGCACTACTGGGTATTTACCCCAAAGATACAAATGTGGTGATCGGAAGGGGCAACTGCACCCCAATGTTAATAGCAGCAATGTCCACAATAGTCAAACTGTGGAAAGAGCCAAGATGTCCATCCCTTTCCATTTCTCACTATTCTTTGATGGAGGAGCATAATTGAAGGATTTTTTTTTTTTTTCTGGCCAGCAGCAATTTAGTGAGGATAAAACATGGCATAAACAAATGAGTCCCACAGGAACTCTGGCCTTTACATTTACTATAATGAGTTCATTCTCCTTCAAGGTGACTGTAAGCTTGGCCTAGGATGGCCCATTCACAACCATATGGCTAGAGAACTGTCCATACTAGTTGTTCTCTACTTTCTGGGACAGCCAGATGAGTGTTTTTCCCACCCCCAAACAAAGCTAATTGTGCCAGAATTTAACATCATTAGCAATTATGTGAACTTTACATTGGTCATCTGATATTTTCCTTAATGCTGAAAAAATTTACTTTGCTCTGTGTAGTGAATTTTAGAGAGGGATAAAAATTAAATTCCTCTTCCAATATTTTGTTTCAGTAAGTTTCTCTTTGCCTCTGAAATATGAAACATTAAATAAGAAATAGCATTAGAGATCTATGTAAAGAAGACAACCATCATCTTACCATATTAATGCTACTGTCTTTGTTCATTTGTATCTTGATTCTTGCCTTTACAGGTATACCTCATTTTATTGCACTTTGCTTTATTGCACTTTGCAGATATTGCATTTTTTATAAATTAAGATTTGTGGCAACCCTACATCAAGCAAGACTTTTGGTGCCATTTTTCCAACAACATTTGCTCACATTGTGTTCCTGTGTCACATTTTGGTAATTCTCATAATATTTCAAACTGTTTCATTGTTATTGTACTTATGAAGATCTGTTTGATGTTACCATTGTAATTGTTGTGGGACACCACAAACTGTACCCATACAAGATGGCAACCTTAACTGATAAATGTGTGTGTTCTGACTGCTCCATGGACTTGCTGGTCTCCATCTGCCTTCCTCTCCTCAGGCTTCACCATTCCCTGAGACACAACAATACTGAAATTAGGCCAATTAATAACTTATAATGGCCTCTATCTGTTGAAATGAAAGGAAGAGTTGCATGTCTCTAATTTTAAATCAAAATAATTAAGAAATAATTTAGCTCAGTGAAGAAGGCATTTCAAAAGCCAAGAAAGGCCAAAACCTAGGCCTCTTGTGGCAAACAGTTAGCCAAGTTGTGAATGAAAAGCAAAAGATTTTGAAGGAAATTAAAAGTTCTACTCCAGTGAATGCACAAGTGATAAGAAAGCAAAATAGCCTATTGCTGATATGTAGGAAGTTTTAGTGGTCTGGAGAGAATATCAAACCAGCCACAAGATTTCCTCAACTCCAAGCCTAATTCAGAGCAAAGCCCTAACTCTGCAGTTTCATGGAAGCTGGGAGAGGTGAGGAAGCTGCAAAACATAAAGTCTGAAGCGAGCAGAGATTGGCTCATGAGATTTAAGGAAAGAAGCCCTCTCCATGACATAAAAATGTAAGGAGAACCAGCAAATCCTGATGCAGAAGCTGTAGCAAGTTATCCAATGACCTAGGTAAAATAATTAATGAAGATGACTACAAAAATGAACGGATTTTCAATGTAGATGGAACATCCTTATACTAGAAAAAAATGTCTTCTAGGACTTTCATAACCAAAGAGAAGTCAATGCCTAACTTCAAATATTCAAAGGAAATGTTGACTCTCTTGTTAAGGGCTAATACAGCTGATGATTTTCAGTGGAAGCCAATACTCATACACCATTCCACAAATCCTAGGGTCCCTAAGAATTATGCTAAATTTACTCTGCTTCTGCTCTATAAAATGGAACAACAAACTCCGGATGACAGCACATCTGTTTACAACATGATTTGCCAACTATTTTAAGCCCATTATTGAGATCCACTACTCAAAAGAGAAAAAAAAATCCTTTCAAAATATTACTGCTCATTGGCAATGCACCTAGTAGTCCAAGAGCTCTGATGGAGATGTACAATGGCATTAATGTTGTTTTTATGCCTGTTTATACAACATGCATTCTGTAGCCCACTGATCTAGGAGTCATTTCAACTTTCAAGTATTATTGAAGAAGTACATTTTATAAGGCTATAGCTGCCATATATAGTGATTCCTCTGATGGATATGAGCAAATAAATTAAAAACTTTCTGGAAAGAATTCGCTACTCTCAATACCATTAAGAACATACATGATTCATGGGAAGAGGCCAAAATGTCAGCATTGATAGGAGCTGGAAGGAAGTTAATTTCAACCTCAAGGGTTGAGTTTAAGGGGTTCATGACGTCAGTGGAGGAAGTAACTGCAGATGGGGTGAAAATGGCAAGGGAACTGGAATTAAAAGTGGAGCCTGAAGATGTGACAAATTGTTGCAATCTCATAATAAACATTTAATGGATGAAGTTTTCTTCTTATGGATGAACAAAGGCAATGTTTCTTCAGATAGAGTGGTGAAGATGCTACTCCTGGTGAAGATGCTGTGAGGATTGTTGAAATAGCAACAAAGGATTTAGAATTGTACATCAACCTAGTTGATAAGGCAGCAGCAGGGTTTGAAAAGATTGCATCCAATTTTGAAAGTTCTCCTATGGGTAAAACAGCATCATCACATGCTACAGAGAAGACATTCATGAAAGGAAGGGTCAGTTGGTGTAGCAAATGTCATTTTTCTCATATTTTTAAAAATTGCCATAGCCACCCCACGCTTCAGCAATCACCTGATGGGTAAGCGACTATCAACATCCAGGGAAGATCCTCCACCAGGAAAAAGATTACAACTCAATGAAATCTCAGATGATATTTAGCCTTTATTAGCAATAAAGTACTTTTAATTAAGGTCTGTATATTGTTTTTTAGAGATAATGTTATTTCACACTTAATAGACTACAGTATAAGTTTTATGTGCACTGGGAAAACAGAAAATTCATTTGGTTCCCTTTATTACTGTATTTGCTTTACTGCAGTGGTCTGGAACCCTGCAGTATCTCTGAGGTATGCCTATATCACCCTCTTAAAGAAGCAAAACTGAAAAAGCTACATATTGTAAGATTCCACTGTACAAAATTCTGGAAAAAGCAAAACTATGGAGACAGCAAAAAGACCAGTAGTTGCCAAGAATTCCGGTGGGAAAGGAGTGAACAGGATGAACTCAGAGAGTCTTTAGAGTAGTAAAAGTATGCTTTACAATCCTGCAGTGATACATTTCATTACATATTTGTCAAAACACATAGACTATGCAACACCAAGAGTGAACTCCAATGTAAACCAGGGACTTGAGGTGGCAATAACATGTCAGTGTAGGTTCATGGATTTTAACAAATGCACTGCTGCACTGTTGGATGTTGATATTTGAAACGGCTGTGCACATGTGGGGACAGTGGGCATATGGGAACTCTCTATACTTTCTTTTACTTATTTATTTATTTATTTATTTATTTACTTACTTACTTATTCTCAATGTTCCAAGATTCATTGTTTATGCACCACACCCAGTGCTCCATGCAATACATGCCCTCCTTAATACCCACCACCAAGCTCACCCAACCCCCTCTCCTCCTCCCCTCCAAAACCCTCGGTTTGTTTCTCAGAGTCCACAGTATCTCATGGTTTGTCTCCCCCTCCAATTTCCCCCAACTCACTTCTCCTTTCCAACTCCCAATGTCCTCATTGTTATTCCTTATGCTCCACAAGTAAGTGAAACCATATGATAATTGACTCTCTCTGCTTGACTTATTTCACTCAGCATAATCTCATCCAGTCCCTTCCATGTTGATACAAAAGTTGGTTATTCATCCTTTCTGATGGAGGCAAAATACTCCATTTATATATGGACCATGTCTTCTTTATCCATTTGTCTGTTGAAGGTCATCTTGACTCTTTCCACAGTTTGGCAAATGTTGCCATTGCTTCTATGAACATGGGGTAGAGATGGCCCTTCTTTTCACTACATCTGTATCTTTGGGGTAAATACCCAGTAGTGCAATTGCATGGTCATAGGGAAGCTCTACTTTTAATTTCTTAAGGAATCTCCACAATGTTTTCCAAAGTAGCTGCACCAACTTGCATTCCCACCAACAGTGTAAGAGGGTTCCCCTTTCTCCACATCCTCTCCAACTCTTGTTGTTTACTGTCTTGTTAATTCTGGCAATTCTAACTGGTGTAAGGTGGTATCTCAATGTGGTTTTGATTTGAATCTCCCTGATGGCCAATGATGATGAACATTTTTTCATATGTCTGTTAGCCATTTGTATGTCTCCTTTGGAGAATTGTCTCTTTGTCTTCTGCCCACTTTTTTGACATGATTATCTGTTTTGTGTGTGCTGAGTTTGAGGAGTTCTTTCTAGATTTTGGATATCAGCCCTTTGTCTGTATTGTCATTTGTGAATATCTTCTCCCATTCTGTGGGTTGCCTCTTTGTTTTGTTGACTGCTTCCTTTGCTGTGCAGAAACTTTTGATCTTGATGCAGTCCCAAAAGTTCATTTTTGCTTTTGTTTCCTTTGCCTTTGGAGACATATCTTGAAAGAAGTTGCTGTGGCCAATGTCAAAGAGGTTACTGCCTATGTTCTACTCTAGGATTCTGATGGATTCCTGCCTTACATTGAGGTTTTTATCCATTTTGAGTTTATCTTGGTGTATGTTGTAAGAGATTGGTCGAGTTTCATTCTTCTATACAGGCTGTCCAATTTTCCCAGAACCATTTATTGAAGAGACTGTCTTTTTTCCACTGGATATTTTTTTCCTGCTTTGTTGAATATTATTTGACTGTAGAGTTGTGGGTCAATATCTGGGCTCCCTACTCTGTTCCACTGGTCTATGTGTCTATTTTTGTGCCAGTACCATGCTGTCTTGGTGATCACAACTTTGTAGTAAAGCTTGAAATCAGGTGACATGATGTCCCCAGTTTTGTATTTCTTTTTCAACATTTCCTTAGCAATTTGGGGTCTCTTTTGGTTCCATTCAAGTGTTAGGATTGTTTGTTCCAGCTCTTGTAAAAATGCCAGTGGAATTTTGATTGGGATGGCATTGAAAGTATAGATTGCTCTAGGCACCATAGACATTTTAACCATGTTTTTTCCTCCAATCTATGAACTCTCTATACTTTATGTTTAATTTTGTTGTGACCAAATACTGCTATAATACTAAAACTTATTAATTAAAAAAAATCTCATGTAATAAAAAAGCTTTGGGTCTCACCTTTTACAAAAAGACAAAATATACAAAGAAACCAGGGATATGTAAGTTTGAAAACAGATTGTGAGTTCTAGCCATTGAACTCTGAACTTAATTATTTACTGATGGCTTTTAGAGGAGTTGATGTGATGGAAGGCATAGTTACACCTTTGAATTGCTTCTAAGGCAGTGGTTCTCGAAGTGTGGCTGTGGACCATCAGAGTCAGCATCACCCAGGAACATCTTAGAAATGCAAATTCTCAGGCCTTCTTTCAGACCTACTAATCAGAAATAGGATTGGGTCCAGCTGTCAGTGTGATGAAGCCCTCTAGATGATTCTAATGCTTGCTATGAGTAAGCTAAGAGTAAGAGTAGGAGCTCCTATCTTTTTTTTTAATTTATTATGTTTGGTTAGCCACTGTATAGTACATTAGTCCTTGATGCAGCATTCAATGATTCATTAGTGAAGTATAATACCCAGTGCTAATCACAACACATGCCCTCCTCAATACCCATCACCCTATCTTAAGATGTGATTGTGCTGCATTCAACCAGCTTCTTATCTGAATGCTTCACAGGTATATCCGTCCATTAGGGTCTGTGGTTGCATAGAAAGAAACGGTCTTAGCCTATTTTAAGTTAAGGAGAAAGAAAGAAAGAAAGAAAGAAAGGAGAGATTATACTAGAAGTTTTCCTGAGTAACTTCCAGAATCAAAGAGAGACACAACTAGATATTAGGAAGATTAACCAAGGAAACAGAGTTTTATAGGGAGTATTTTTAAACTGATGTTCTTTCAGCTGGACAAATCTGACTTGACTGAAATCCAGAGTACTAGAATTCAGTCTGCGAGTGGCAGAGATAGGAGTGGGTGGCCCTATGACCAACAGTCTCAGTAGGTCCCTTCCCAGTGGCTGCTCTAGTGAGATGGGTGGTAGAGCAGCAAAACACCCAACGTCGACTCTAGGAAGGCAGTATGACACAGCACAAGGTGTATGGGCTCTGGCACTGGATGTACCTGAATTTGAGTCCCAACTTTGTTGCTATTAACCTCACCACCTTGGAGAAACTACATAACCTGGCCGAGCGTCAGTTACAAAATGAGTAGGGTCGACATACGGTTTAGAGAAAATGTAGACAAAGTGCCTGGCACACAGTAGGTAGTAACTTTCATTGGGACACTATCATCAATCTTTGAATCACCAACTATTATTTATTTTACCTCCCACAGGTTTTGGGAGGGTTCCTTGGATGCCATGTATGTACTACCTAAATGTTGCCCAACGGTGCCCTAGGTGTCAGAACATGCCCCACACTTCCAGAGATTAAATTCAGCTGTAGAGGATTTATCTGAAGGTGGGGGAAAGTAGCCTTTAAAATAAAGTCATTAGGGGCTGTCCTACTCATTGTATTCCAGCAAAGGGAATGAGTCACCATTTCCCTGCCAACATGTATGTGTAAATACAGACCAGGGTTAAGCAACTAGCTGCTCTTGCTTTATTCTCTGTGGCCCTAACCTGCTATCATAGCAGCAGCTTTTGAAATGGAGAAAAATGCAATGACTGCATGACCTAATTCAGGCCTGGCGCTTCAAGCAGAAAACATGTGTGGGCCTCTCTCTTTCATACACACACTCAGAGCCTAGAGCAATCAGCAGGGATTTTGAAACAGGCCCTTGTGGAAATAAATCCAGGGTCCTACACCTACCTATTACATAACTAGAGGTTAAAGAAACAAAGCCCTGTGGTTGGGTGTGCCTGAGTATGCAAGCCAGAGACATACACACCAGATACCAGAGCCCTACCCTGTCCTTACTAAGCAGAAAAAGAAAGCCAGGAATGACCTTTGTATCAGGGATGGCTAGAATGCCATTTTCTGAAGAGGGTCAAGCGGGAGAAGGGAAGAGAAGATAATATCCGTGAGCACCTATTAGGTATTAGAAAGCAGGCTTGATGGGTTTGCTAAGTATATCTCGATCTTCACAATACTTCCCAGTTTTTAGCTGAGCATGATAAGGTCACAATTATCACATGATGGATGAAGAAACTGAAACCAGAAAAGTGAAATCAGCTTGCTAGTGAATGGCAGCAGCAGGCACACAAGGAATTAAGTGTGGCCACCACCACATTCTAGCTCAACATCCCGTTGGAGTGGGAAAGAGACAGGGCCAGGCCCCCAGTGCTACTTGCCCCTATCCCAGTGAGGTGGGCTGTACCAGTGAGATATGGGTTGAATTGCCATTCACCTTTATTTGAGGCAGCCTCAGCCCAGTAGGGATGTTACATCTTTCCAGAACAGAAGAAGGTATGCACAATTCCTAGTAGCCAAAAGTTAAAAAGGGCTATGCACTTTGATACAAATATAAACTCTGGGGCTTCCCAACCTTACCTTCATCTTTGCACAGGATTCTCAGAGAGAAAAAAGACAACAGATTCACAAGGCAAAGGCCTTCGATACATTGTCAAGACACAATAAGTTTTTTTCTTTTCATTTATTTTTCCATCTTGAAATGTGATGGCCATGAACAGATAATTTTGCTAATGACTCCTGAAGTCCAATCAGTGTCAATGTCTAATCAAGCCAAAAAATGGACTGTCCACATTTTTAAAATAATTCCTCCCTTCTTGCCTATATGCATTGCTTTATTCACTTAAATACAATACATAGTTATGGGTGACAGTTCTATGTCAGGCATTATGCTCATTGCAGACATGGCAGAACTAATTAACAGAGAGATCTTCCCTTAAGGACTCTCAGTTGAGAAGTGAAAAACAAGACCTGGGAAATGATACATGTATATGCAGAGCAGTGAAAGGCAGGGGTGACCCCTGCTAGACACAGGGAGAAGTAGAGAAGGACAGTCAGTGTCTCACACAGAAGGACAACCATGAGCATAAGCAGAGAGGCATGAGAGAGTTTCATGCTTTGGGGGAGTAGAGAGTAATCCAAAAAGTTGGACTATAAAGCTTGAGAAAGATATAAAAGGAGATGAAAGTGGAGAAATAAGCAGCTAGATTAGGAAGGAGATTAAGGTTTTGCTCAAGATCATGAAGTTTTTCAGGTAGTAGACATGGGACTCAAGTCTTTTGCTTCAAATTATAGAAATCTGTCAACTCTACCAAGGCAATCTGTTTATAAATATGCTCCCTGGCCTTCAGTGACTATTGAGACGTGATTTAAAAATGGAAGGATTTATTGTGTATCCTTGTGATAAGTCCATCTTAAATCATACTTTTTGATGTTGGTATCTTTTATGATGATGATTCTTCTATGTGCTATATAATCTCTATTGCTGATCAGTAATATAGATTACTGGATAACTGGATTAAATACTTGATAACACCTTGATGTTTGGCTATAGTTAAAATAAGAATTTCCAAATGTCCCAAGCCACTTTTCCATCTACTATTCATCTCTTCTTCTCCATGCATTTTGAATTTTACATGTATACTACTATTTAGCTCTTCCTTCCCTCTTCCTCTTTATCTTCCTATCTGGGCACTCTCCTAGAACACATGCTTTTGGAGTCCCAGATCACCATATAAGAAGCCCAGCTATCTGAATCCACCATGCTATGGTGACCATTAGACAGACAGCACAGGTAGAGAAAGATACCCAGGGTGCCCCAGCTTTTCCAACCTACAGACTTTTGAGTCTTTCCAACTTAAGTATCAGACTAAAGAATCCTTTGAGATGACCTTAGCTCCAGCCACCATCTGAAAACAACCTCCTAGGACACCCTGATTTTAGAAAGCCCAGTCATGCTGCTCCTGATTTCTTGACCCTCAGAAATGGAAAGATTATATATGATGTCTGTTACCTAAGATAGTATGTTTTGAGGTGACTTATTATGCAGCAGTGACACAATTTCTAAAGGGTGTTTATGGAAGGATTGTAATGGAAAGGCCAAATGATACAGAATGCCACTTTTTACAGTGTGTATCCCTCTGTATCGTATCTTTGATTGGATGTTCTTTCTCTTCTCATCATCTACCCAAATTTGCCCATGTTTTAAGGTTCAGTTGAGATCTTAACTTCTCAAACTATTTCTGATCACCCTAATCTATAATGATCTCTGTCTTCTTTGAGGTCAAGACCAAGGGTTCACAGGCCTGCCTGAAAAGCAGAATCTCTGCTGAGTTTGTTAAAGAAATGCATGCATAGGCCCTACCCTGGACCTACTGAATCATAATCAACAGGGTGGGGACCAAGCATCTTTACTGGTCTGACATCAGTTGGTAGACTGGTGCAGAGCAGCTTTTGGAAACCATTCATCTGGACCATGAATCTGAGCACAGGATTACTCACTGCCTTGTAATAGCCTCTCACTGCAATATTGTCTTTAAATATTTTAAGAGAACTACCCTGCTTCTTTGTTCATTCACTTAATGGAAATTAACTGGGTACTTGCTATTTTCTGGGCATTGTCCTAGGTGATGGCGATATAGAGATGAGTAAGCACTAGGACCTATCTCAAAGAGATCTCAGGCACTACTGCAGGGCAAAAGACTAGGCAATGACTCAGAGAGGGAGGCAGTCAGAGGTGGAATGCAGTGGCATGTCAGCTGGTACTAATGATCTCTGAAGCTCTTGTAGGCACAGTCAACCAGCAAACAGGTAGGGCCAAGATGACAAGGCTGCATATCGTTTGTTCTCCTTTCTTCTACCCATTCATGTTCATACAAAAATTCTTTCCCCACTTCAAGGCTTTCTTTGATATTCAATAATCCAATTTTACCTATATAGAACTGTCTTCATGGAGGACCAAACAATGTGTTCTCTGAGGTCTGTACCCTCCAAGGGATCGCTTTGCCCGCAGGAAAGTCAACACTGTAACAAACCATTTTTAAACCATATATTAAATACTTATTATATTCCAGGTTATTGTGCAAAATCATTTTCCCCCTTCTCTCCTCAGGCATCTCTTTGAGGTAATTATTTATATTACCCCTTGTCTACCCCCATCATCTCTCTTACTGCTGCAACTTCCTCTGTGTCTAACCTACTTGGTACTTCCAGTGATAGGCTCGCTGTCATCTATGTCTAGTCTGGCTCCAGTTAATATAGACATCTGCTACCTCAGAATATGTTTACAACATTTCACTCAAACCCAGTGTATTATTTTCCTACTGCTGCTGTAAAAATATTACCACAGCTCAGTGACTTAAATGAACATAAATTTATTATCGTATAGTCCTTGAGGTTAGAAGTTCCAAATGAATCTTTCTGGGCTAAAATCAAAATGAAATTCCTTCTGGAGATTCACAGGACGAATCCATTCCCTTGCCTCTTAGAGTGCCTGGAAGCTGTCTGCATTCCTTAGCTAATGGATTCTTCTTCCAGCTTCAAAGCCACTCTGACATCCTGCTTCCTTCTTGTAAGGATTGTTGAAGATTTCATTGAGCCCACATGAATAATCCAGGATAACCTTTCCATCTCAACATCCTTAATTTTACCTGTTGTGCAAAGGCCCTTTTTCTATGTACATTAAAATATTTACAGCTTTGGTGAGAGTTAGGATGTGAACATTTTTGAGGTGGGGGAAATTATTCTTCCTGTCTTACCCACATATCCTGAGGAGTGGATTGCACCACTGTTTCTAAGTTATCTTCCTGTGCACCTTCCACTGGACATATCTCATCCACGGGTTGGAGGAAAAGAAGCTAAAGTCAATGCCAGAATGGCTAGGTCTCCTTTCCAGGGCTGAACTGAATCTAAGAGTACAGAATACTCATCCATCCATTATAGAGTCTCATTATCTTTATCAGTCTTCTGATCCCACAAAGTCTACTCTCCCCTAAATTGAAGTTTTCCTTGGTCGCTGACAAAGTTAGGCCCTCCCTCAGGTAATATTTCCTCCTCACTCTAACTTCGTGAGTTTCCTTTCCTGTCACCTACCCCTTATACCTACTGCATCTGGCAGAATATACCTTTTTAGATCATATGGACCATCCACATTCTGCCTCTCCAGTTCATTTTTAGACATACCATATTTACTATAATCTTCTAATTGAAAGATATTTATTGACCCACATCCCACCTCCTTAATATTTTCCTTGTATTAGACTCTTTACTTTATCTTTTCAACAACACTTCTGCCTTTCCTTTGTTTTGAACTTTGGTGTCATTCACCCTATCTATGGATAAATCCCTACTGTGTTTTTCAGCCTTGTCTCCTACATTCTGGGAGTAATGAGAATAAATTACATAGCTGAGCACTTGGGCATTATTATAAACTTAAGGTCATCAACAGCAGTTGATACTTCAGCTCTACTCCCTGACCTAACAATTTTTCACCCATTGCCTCTTCCCCTTTACAAATTCAGGATCTTTCTCTTTTTACCACATTTCAAGGTTCTGCCTGTTGTCTTCTCACTTCTCACAAGGTTTCTCTCCTGCCAATTCTCAGAACATTTTTCTGTACTTTTCTTGGGGCATCTGAATTTTTCTTCCTGGGGACATATCATACAGAGTTCTTACCTTCTTCACAACTTCATGAATCTTAAAAGTAGATTTCACTACTTTTGGTCTTTACTCTTTTTATCCCCTAGACAGAGAACCCCAAATGCAAATTTGCTAAATGCATGAGTGAATGCATAAACATAAACATCAATGCTTTTGGGGCACCTGGGTGGCTCAGTGGGTTAAAGCCTCTGTCTTCGGCTCAGGTCATGATCCCAGGGTCCTGGGATTGAGCCCTGCATTGGGCTCTCTGCTCAGCAGGGAGCCTGCTTCCCTTCCTCTCTCTCTGTTTGCCTCTCTGCCTACTTGTGATCTCTCTCTGTCAAATAAATGGATGAAATCTTAAAAAAAATTCGATCAATGCTTTCTTCAGTGACACCACCATGAAAATCAAAAATCGATGCTTTCTTCAGTGACATCACCATGATAAGTTGAAAATTCACTCAGCTGGGCCTATGAAAGATAGTTATGCCCTTCAATAGTATACTTTTTGCCGATAGGGAACTCGGAAAAATCTCCAGTCACTTATTGTGAAAAGATTTCTTTCTCAAGCTTGCAAATTCCTGTTCTAAAAGCAAGCAAACAGAAACAGTAACAATAATAATGACATGCATATATATGTTGATAGACATAGAAATCTTTCAAAAACAAGCTCTTGACAAAACATTGAAATTTCATGTTTTTACTAAAACAGTGTAATGATAGAGCCCCTAAATTATTTTCACTCTCCACATTCCTGGTATTTTAACCTATCCTGGCAGAGCCAAAAGAGGAGTGGTGATAAAGTAGGTGGAGGGAACAGAGGAAAGATTTAAGGAGATGCTTCCAAGATAAATCACAGAAAGTGGAACACCCCTTCCAGAAATGAGGCTCCATGTAGCTTTTGACAATGGTTCAAAGCTGTCACGCTTCTTTAATTCATAGATGCGTCAGCTGAGAAAGGTTTCAGTATTCCCACCGAAACCAGAACTGCTTCAGATTTATGTGATCCACACCCTTGGAATCAAGGCACTAACATGTTCTGCTCCAGGCACTGAAAAGCTTAGCAGCTCCCTTTCAAAAAGGAAGGTTTCCTGTAAAACAAACGGAGCCATTCACAGGTGGAGCAGATCCAGACTGTTATGGGAGCTCACGTGGCTAGGTGAAATTGGCCTAAAAAAGGTTTATGTCTGTGTTTCACCTCACTCCTTTTTTCCACTGAGCTACTCTGCATGGGCTTTGTGAGCTTCAGTAGCTGGGCAGACCATGCTGTGTGTTGGTGAGGCTTTTGCAAAACACTCTGCCCTTGGGGTGCCTGGGTAGCTCAGTTGGTTAAGTGACTGCCTTCGGCTCAAGTCATGATCCCGGAGTCCTGGGATTGAGTCCTACTTCAGGATCCCAGCACCATGGGGAGTCTGCTTCTCCCTCTGACCTCCCCTTTCATGCTCTCTCACTCTGTCTCTCTCTCTCAAACAAATAAATAAAATCTTAAAAAAAAACCACCAAAAACACTTTGCCCTTGCCTAATTTCCCCTGCTCAGGGTCAGGTATATGACTCAGCTTCCCTGGGAATCCAGTGATGATGGGTAATTGTCCTTTAATGCCAAACTGATGAGTTCTTGAAGCACTTAACTATGGTTAACTAATTAAGCTACATATTAACAATCACCGGCCATGGCTAAAGACCAAGTGGAGGCGAAGGTCATCAGCAGAAAGGCAGAATCATTTGCTAAGATTCAGCTTCTCCATTTATTGTCGAAGTTCATTGGGATTTTTTTTTTTTTAGCATAAGAAGTTTTTTATTTAATTAAAGTCACCAAGAGCAAATGAGAAATTAAATTTCTCTATAAGAACAATTACTTCTTTCAAAGAACCAGCTCCTAGTTTCATTGATTTGTTCTATTGTTTTTTTGGTTTCTATTTCATTGATTTCTGCTTTGATCTTTATTATTTCTCTTCTCCTGCTGGGTTTAGGCTTTCTTTGTTGTTCTTTCTCAAGCTCCTTTAGGTGTAGGGTTAGGTTGTGTATTTGAGACCTTTCCTGTTTCTTGAGATAGGCTTGTATCGCCGTATATTTTCCTCTCAGGACTGCCTTTGCTGTGTCCCACAGATTTTGGACTGTTGTGTTTTCATTATTATTTGTTTACATGGTTTTTTTCAATTCTTCTTTAATTTCCTGGTTGACCCATTCATTCTTTAGAAGGATGCTGTTGAGTCTCCATGTATTTGGGCTCTTTCCAAATTTCCTCTTGTGATTGAGTTCTAACTTCAGAGCATTGTGGTCTGAAAATATGCAGGGAATGATCCCAATCTTTTGATACTGGTTGAGACCTGATTTAAACCCAGGATATGATCTATTCTGGAGAATGCTCCATGGGCACTAGAGAAGAATGTGTATTCTGTTGCTTTGGGATGGAATGTTCTGAATATATCTGTGATGTCCATCTGGCCCAGTGTGTCATTTAAGACCTTTATTTCCTTGTTGATCTTTTGCTTGGATGATCTGTCCATTTCAGTGAGGGGAGTGTTAAAGTCCCCTACTATTATTGTATTATTGTCAATGTGTTTCTTTGATTTTGTTATTAATTGGTTTATATAGTTGGCTGCTCCCATGTTAGGGGCATAGATATTTAAAATTGTTAGATCTTCTTGTTGGACAGACCCTTTGAGTATGATATAGTGTCCTTCCTCATCTCTTATTATAGTCTTTGGCTTAAAATCTAATTGATCTGATATAAGGATTTCCACCCCAGCTTTCTTCTGATGTCCATTAGCATGGTAAATTGTTTTCCACCCCCTCATTTTCAATCTGGAGGTGTCTTTGGGTCTAAAATGAGTTTCTTGTAGGCAGCAGGACCTCAACATGAGAAAGGAATCCATCAAAATCCTTGAGGAGAACACAGGCAGCAACCTCTTTGACTTCAGCCACAGTAACTTCTTCCTAGGAACAAGGCCAAAGGCAAGGGAAGCAAGGGGAAAAAATGAACTATTGGGACTTCATCAAGATCAAAAGCTTTTGCACAGCAAAGGAAACAGTTAACAAAACCAAAAGGCAACTGACAGTATGGAAGATATTTGCAAATGACATATCCCATAAAGGGCTAGTATCCAAAATCTATAAAGAGCTTAGCAAACTCAACACCCAAAGAATAAATAATCCAATCAAGAAATGGGCAGAGGACATGAACAGATATTTCTACAAAGAAGACATCCAGATGGCCAACAGACACATGAAAAAGTGGTCCACATCACTGGGCATCAGGGAAATACAAATCAAAACCACAATTAGATACCACCTCACACCAGTCAGAATGGATAAAATTAACAAGTCAGGAAATGACAGGTGCTGGCAAGGATGCAGAGAAAGGGGAACCCTCCTACACTGTTGGTGGGAATGCAAGCTGGTGCAACCACTCTGGAAAACGACATGGAGATTCCTCAAAAAATTAAAAATAGAGCTACCTTATGACCCAGCAATTGCACTACTGGATATTTACCCTAAAGATACAAACGCAGTGATCCGAAGGGGCATGTGCACCCGAATGTTTATAGCAGCAATGTCCACAATAGCCAAGTTATGGAAAGAACCTAGATGTCCATCAACAGATGAATGGATAAAGTAGAAGTGGTATATATATACAATGGAGTACTATGCAGCCATCAAAAGAAATGAAATCTTGCCATTTGCGATGACATGGATGGAACTAGAGGGTATTATGCTTAGCGAAATAAGTCAATCGGAGAAAGACAACTATCATATGATCTCCCTGATATGAAGAAGTGGAGATGCAATGGGGGGGTGGGGGTTAAGGGGGTAGGAAAAGAATAAGTGAAACAAGATGGGATCGGGAGGGAGCCAAACCAAAAGAGACTCTTCATGTCATAAAACAAACTGAGGGGGAGGGAGGGGAGGGGTGTTGGGAGAGGGTGGTGGGGTTACATTATATGTTTATATAAAAATAAAAAAATTAGGGAAGAGGGGTTGGGTGAGGGTGGTGGGGTTACATCATATGTTTAAATAAAGCTTAAATAAAGTAAAAAAAAATAAAAATAAAAAAATTAAAAAGAAAAAAAAGAGCAATTACTAAGCAGGGCATATGCTGCTTTGGGAGACTTTTATAGATCTGTTTTTGGAAACAGGGCCCAGGGTTCAAACTAGTCTGAGAAGTGCTCCTAAAATGGCTTGCTTCCCAATCTCCATTTGAAACAGTGAGCTCACTATCACTATTGGGATTCCATAACGATATTGTCAAGTTTTAGGGGGAAGAAAATAAGTGGCTAACCACTGAGGTTGAAATGCTTGAATTTTGAATTTTGCACCTTACTGTGGGAATATAGACCTATTTATTTAAACTTGATGTCAACCAGGTGCTCAACCATAGCTGCACACGTGAATCATTGTTGGTGACTTAAAGAGTTCTGGAGCCAAAAAGTGTCATCCTAAATATTGCATGTCATTAAGTCTTGGGGGATTTTGTGTGTATGTGTGAGAGTATGTGTGAACATGTGTACATCTATCATCTATGTGTACATTGTGTAGACATATATGTATATTTAAAGTTAATATGGAATGGTCTTCCATCTTTTTGTGTCATCTTCAATTTCTTTCATGAGTGTTCTGTAGTTCCTCGAGTATAGATCCTTTACCGTTTTGGTTAGGTTTATACCCAGGTATCTTATGACTTTGGGTGCTATAGTAAATGGAATTGATTCTCTAATTTCCCTTTCTGTATTTCATTGTTAGTGTATAAGAAAGCAACTGATTTCCGTACATTGATTTTATATCCTACCACATTACTGAATTGCTGAATGAGTTCTAGTAGTTTCAGAGTGGAGTCTTTTGGGTTTTCCATCTAAAGTATCATGTCATCTACGAGAGGAGAGAGTTTGACTTCTTCATTGCCAATTTGAATACCTTTTATTTCTCTGTTGTCTGAATGCTGTTGCTAGGACTTCTAATACCATGTTGAACAAGAGTGGTGGGTGAGCATCCTCGTCGTGTTCCTGCTCTCAAAGGGAAGGCTGTCAGCTTTTTCCTATTGAGGATGATATCTGATGTGGGTTTTTCATAGACAGATTTTATGAAGTTCAGGATTGTTCCCTCTATCCCTATACTTTGAAGTGTTTTAATCAGGAACAGATGCTGGATTTTGTCAAGTGCTTTTTCTGCATCAGTTTAGAGGATCATGTGGTTCTTCTCTTTCTCTTATTGATTTGTTCTATCACATTGATTGATTTGCGGATATTGAACCACCCTTGCAACCCAGGGATAAATCCCACCTGGTCATGGTGGATAATCTTTTTAATGTACTGTTGGATCCTATTGGCTAGGATCTTGTTGAGAATCTTAGCATCCATATCCATCAGGGATATTGATCTGAAATTCTCCTTTTTGGTGGGAAGACCATTCCATGCTCATGGATCAGAAGAATAAACATTGTTAAAATATCTATATTGCCTAGAACAATCTATACTTTCAATACCATTCCAATCAAAATTCCACCAGAATTTTTCAAAGAGCTGGAACAAACAATCCTAAAATTTGTATGGAATCAGAAGAGACCCCAAATTGCTAAGGAAATGCTGAAAAAGAAGAACAAAACTGGGGACGTCATGTTGCCTGATTTCAAGCTTTAGTACAAAGCTGTGATCACCAAGACAGCGTGGTACTGGCATAAAAACAGACACACAGACCAGTGGAACAGAGTAGAGAGCCTAGATATGGACCCTCAACTCTGTGGTCAAATCTTCGATAAAGCGGGGAAAAAATATCCAGTGGAAAAAAGACAGTCTCTTCAACAAATGGTCCTGTGAAAATTGGACACTATGTGTAGAAGAATTAAACTCGACCATTTTCTTACACCATACACAAAGATAAACTCAAAATGGATAAAATACCTCAATGTGAGGCAGGAATCCATCAGAATCCTAGAGGAGAACATAGTCAGTAACCTCTTTGACATTGGACACAGCAACTTTTTTTAAGATATGTCTCCAAAGGTAAAGGAAACAAAAACGAAAATGAATTTTGGGGACTTCACCAAGATCAAAAGCTTCTGCACAGCAAAGAAAATAGTCAACAAAACAAAGAGGCAACACACGGAATGGGAGAAGATATTCACAGCAACAATACAGACAAAGGACTGATATCCAAGATCTAGAAAGAACTCAAACTCAACACACACAAAACAAATAATCATGTCCAAAAATGAGCAGAAGACATGAACAGACAATTCTCCAATGAAGACATACAAATGGCTAACAGACACATGAAAAAATGTTCATCATCACTGGCCATCAGGGAGATTCCAATCAAAACCACATTGAGATACCACCTTACACCAGTTAGAATGGCCAAGATTAACAAGACAGTAAATAATGTGTGTTGGAGAGGATGTGGAGAAAGGGGAACCCTCTTACACTGTTGGTGGGAATGCAAGTTGGTGCAGCCACTTTGGAGAACAGTGTGGAGATTCCTTAAGAAATTAAAAATAGAGCTTCCCTATGACCCTGCAATTGCACTACTGGGTATTTATCCCAAAGATACAGATGTAGTGAAAAGAAGGGCCATCTGTACCCCAATGTTCATAGCAGCAATGGCCACAGTTGCCAAACTGTGGAAAGAACTAAGATGCCCTTCAATGAATGAATGGATAAGGAAGATGTGGTCCATATACAATATGGAGTATTATGCCTCCATCAGAAAGGATGAATACCCAACTTTTGTATCAACATGGACTGGACTAGAAGAGATTATGCTGAGTGAAATAAGTCAAGGAGAGAGAGTCAATTATCATATGGTTTTGCTTATTTGTGGATGACATGAGGACATGGGGAGATGGAGAGGAGAATTGAGTTGGAGGAAATTGGAGGGGAGACGTACCATGAGAGACTGCAGACTCTGAAAAACAATCTGAGGGTTTTGGAGGGGCCGGGGGTGGGAGGTTGGGTGAGCCTGGTGGTGGGCATTATGGAGGGCACATATTGCATGGAGCACTGAATGTGGTGCAAGAACAATGAATTCTGGAACACTGAAAAAAAAATTTAAAAAGTCAATAAAAATAAAGTTAATATGGATGAATTGATGCAACAGTATTTTCTTGATCAATAATCAAAATAAAATTAGTGAGCTGAAATTGATTTTTCATTCGACACATATTCATTGAGTACCCACTCAATACAAAGAACAGTGATGAGTAAAAGAAGGTCCTGCTCCAGAAGTATTTATGGTAACTTTCAACCACTGGGCAAGAAACATATTCATCTTAGCAGCATTTCCTACATCTGGTATAGACATTGGCTCATGGCAAAATTGCAATACCCATTCTTACATCAACAAGTGATCTTATTTCTTTCCTACAGTGTGTGTGTGTGTGTGTGTGTATCTGTATCTATATCTATATCTATATCTATCTATATCTATATCTATAGATATATTACTCTTTTCTCCGGAGGCAGCTTTTTTTAGGGTTTGTCAATGTTCTTTTATGTTCTTTCAGTTACTGAACTTGCCCTGATACCTCCCTCTGCAGGGATGTGATGCCCCTGTCTCCCTTCTTCCCACCCTTCTTAGCCTAGTTGATTTCTAAGTACCCTCCAAATATCACTGCAAAGATCACTTACCCGTGGCAGCCTCCCTGGACATCTGCTACAGACCCTGTCTTCTGTATGAACAACTTAAACCACCTCTTTGTTCATGAGACCATATTTCTTTCACTCAGGATTCTCATATAAGCTTGAAATTCTGTAGTCAGAAATGCACTTATTTCTTTAAAATTTTTTTAACTTTATTATTTTTTATTATGTTAGTTATTTCTTTAGTATGTCTCTTTAATACCTCACCAGATAGAAAGTATGAGGACAGGCACACACTGCCTCCAGTGTACCTCCAGAAGTCCATGCTTCCTGCATACAGAAAGTTCTCATTAAGTTTTTGCATCCAAGAACTGTAAGAATGAATAAGTAAATGGTAGAGAAAGGTCCTCTTATCAATACAAGAGTTGAGAGGTAACAAATAGTCACAGGGATTTAATAGCAGAAGTGTGTACTTTTTGCAAAAACAAACAAACAAACAAAAAAACAAAGCAAAACAACAACAAAGAAAACCACCCAGGACTAAAGAAGTGAGAATAGTAGTAAGAGGACAACCATTCTCCTTTCTCCTTGCCCCAGAAAAATAAACAGAGTGCCATTTGTGTAGTAAAAAATGATGTTCCTTGAGCACTATTTTACCAGCCATGATGGTGCTCATGAAAAGGTCAGGCTTGGCTGTCAAGCTCTGAGATTATTCTTCTCATCTTATCCCTTTGCTTTCACCATTCAACAAACGGAAACATCTTAATCAATAAGCTGGAAAAGCAACCTCGCACCATGCTTAGGAGAGCAGGCTCAGAAAACAGACTGCCTCAGTTGAACTCCTTGTTCTACCTCAAATGAGTGGGAAAATAGGAAAAGAGCTTCTATTCTATACCTTGTTTTCCTCATTTATGAAATGGGGAAACAGAGAAACAGCATACCGGGATTGTGCAGAGAATTAAATAATCTAAAGTAAATAAGGGGCCTCACTCACATTGCAGCATACCTTAAATTCTCACTATTTTAATCCTGCTCAATTATTCTTAGCTGGATTGAGAATGAAAAGGTAAACACAGCAACTAGCCTTTGTAGAAAACCTACTATGTGTGAGGAATGCCCAAAGTACTTTGGATCAGGTTAATCCTCACTAAAGTTCCAAGAGGTGGTTAAAACTTAACCAGAAGGAGGTTATATATCTCACCAGTCTCTACAAAGAGGCCTTCTGGTATCTAGTTCTCCTGCTGTGAGAATGTTGACTCTTGAAGGAACAGAAATATAGTATATCTTGCTGGGACTATTTCTCAAAGAATTTATGGTTAAAGGAAATTCCTTACAATCCATTAAGACAATATTTGTACCCATGGCAAGTCTCTCCACTTTGAAAGCAATAGTCATTCAGAGTTCTCTATGCACAACCTCAAAGACTGTTGAACCTAAATCATTCATATAGAGAAGAGCATAAGACTTGACATCACAAAGTCCTAGTGGCTTTGGGGCCTTAAATCAGATCCCTAACTTCTCTAAATTTCAATTTCTTCTTCTTCTCATCCTGCTCTTCCTCCTCCTCCGTCATCTCCTTCTCCTCCTCCCTCTTCCTTCTCTTCTTCCTCTTCCTCTTCTTCTTCCTCCTTTTTTCTTCCTTCTTTTTAATTAATTATTTATTTTTTAAAGATTTTACTTATTTACTTGACAGAGAGAGATCACAAGTAGGCAGAGACTGAGAGGGGGAAGCAGGCTCCCCACCGAGCAGAGAGTCCAATGTGGGGCTCGATCCCAGGACTCTGGGACCATGACCTGTGCTGAAGGCAGAGGCCTAACCCACTGAGCCACCCAGGTGCCCCTTCCTTCTTTTTTTAAATGGGAATGTTAAATGGGGGTTGTAACACCAGACTTACCTGCCTCATAGTGTTGTACTGAGAATTAAATCAGTACCACTCAAAAAGCATGGTCTGTCCATGAGCTACCTTCGACCCTACAGATGTCTTATTTCATAAGGCATTATTTGCTATAAGGCAGTCTCAGCCAAGACCTACTGAATTAGAATTTCTGGGGGTAGGGGTCCAGGGCTATCTTTTAACAATATTCTTCAAGGTGACTCCTCTGCATATTAAAGCATAAAGTGTAAAACATGGAAACATAAAAGTCCTGCCCAACTCTCCTTGACCCATATTCTATCTCCTCTTCTCCTTATTCCTACTTTCCTCAATCCCTCTTCTCTATTTTTCATTGTCTTCCATCTACTTCACTTCTTCCTCCTGTCACTAAACTGAAAATATTTTGTCTGTAGAGAATTTGTACCCTTCTGAGCTTCTGGGTTCTGTAAACACTAAGTGTTGAAATCACATTTGATAAATAGATGCATGGACAAATGAACAAATTGTGTAGGGTATCCAACAATATTAGTATTTCTTTTTCTTTGTAGACACTAAATCTTACTCATATACATAATGGTTTTCCTTCAACAAATCTCAAGTGCTTTCACATGCACAACCTCATGCATCTTCACCTGCACATGATCTTACTGAAGCAGGCAGAGGCAGATGCCACCTCCCCACCCCTCCCCACCCTACCCTACCCTGACCCTTTCCCAAACTGGCCAGATGCTGATACAGAAACTGAGAGTGTTTGGGTGCTTGCCTCGTAACATAGAGGAAGGAGGAAGAGTCAGAATTAGAGACTAGTAGTTAGATGTCCCAACCCCTGACCTTTGCCCTCCATTCCCAGGGTCCTTGGACTTAGAACATAAAATGAATTCCAGCTCTGCTCTCTTCAGCAGTAGTGTCCAGGAAAGATATATGACCTCTTTCTACTTGTATGCTTTGAGGCTTAAATTAGAGAGCATTTGTAAAATGCCTAGAGCATAGTAAGTGCTTGGTAAATATTACACCTCTTTTCCTATGTTCTTTGGGGCTGGCTCCTGTAAATGTTATCAGCAAAATGTACTTGGCTTCATTTAAAGTATCTTGATTGAGGGCAACAGAGTATAGTCCTGCCCTCTGATCTTCATTTCTTCAACAGCTGAGGTGAAGAACTTGTGAAGGCTGAAAATGAAAAATACAACCAGTGCAGGTTTCCCAATATACATTCCTTGGACTACCTGAATCAGAATCCCTGGGTGTTTGCTAAAAATGCAGATTCCTCCGTCCTACCTAAGAACTACCCAAATCCCCAGGGGGTGCATCCTAGAAATCTATATTTTTTGTAAGGATGCCAGGCAAACCTTATATCCACTCAAGTTTGAAAACCATTGCTTTAGTTAATCCAGTATCAGCCTTGACTGTACATTAGGAAGAATTGATGAACTTTTAAAAATTAGTGAAGTCCAGACTCCTACCCAGAAAAATTAAATAAGAGTATCAGGATGAGAGGGGGCATTGGGTGAGGGGTAGGGAGGATAGTGGACGTGAAGAGGAGAACAGCAACGGAACAGGATTCTTTTGCCCTCTAATTAATCCATTAGTATTTAAATGTGTCTGCTGTTGGAGGAGAAAGAAGATGAAGGCAAGAAATTATATAGATATACTTTTGGATTTTTTCCCCCTAAATCAAGAGCATAACCTGAGCTGTCAAAGGCGTTTTGAAAAGAAGCCCTTTCCTCTCTTTCTATGTAGGATTCATTGAATGCATAGGCCAAAAGGAACCAAAGGTAAGGTTAAATTTCCTCCCTAAGCTGCCTGCTAGCAAAGAGGCTGTCCTCATTTGACCAATGTGCATTGCTGCACAAGGAACACCTACCTAACATTTAAACAGTCTGCACTTTTAATTATTATACTAACATTTTGTCAACTGTCAAATGCTCAGAAATAATTTTATATCCTCCCATTTCTATGCAACACATTTATTGATATTCATGAAGTGAGTTCTTCCAGCAGTGTCTAGACTGAATGTCAATAGGGTCTGCTGAGGGAGATACTTTTCACAGAAGGAGGATATTAATAATGGAATCCAGAAATTATTTTTAATTTTGGTTTAATAAAGGATTAGATGGTACAAGACCACTGTGCCCCCTTAATAGTCTGAGGCATAAATAAATGTAACCTGGCCAAGTCATTTTGAATACCAAAGATGAGAAATGATCTCTGCCTAATTCGCTTTTAGCTGATATCAGCTTCATATTTTTACAGGTCAGATTCTTCTATGTTATATCAGAAAGTGTTTTGCTTGCATTCTTTGCAAAAAGAAGGGTGAATTTGGGAAGGTAGACTCCTGCTTTTGTAGATATTCTTGACAATAAGCTGCTTCTCGAAAAAAAAAAAAAAAGTACTTGGGATTATCCCTCAGAAAACCATCCAAGCTTCATAGTGGGAACACAGGAGGGAGTGTTACTACACATTTAGGGATTTTAACAAAACCATTACCATCATGGGACAAGTGGCAGATAATCTACTAAACCCTTCCCAAACTTTTCCACACTTACTCCCTCACCATCCCCAGGAGATACATGCCCAATTATTACCCTTAATTTTATTGTGAAGACTCTGGTTTTTTTTGTGTGTGTGTGAATTTTGTTTGTGAAGACTTCTGTTTTAGAGCCCTGAATTAATTGCACCATTTAGCATGCATATGGCACTGTTTTTTATTACTTATCTATACAAGAATCCTTTTCATTTTTAAATAATTGATTTATCCCTTTTTATTCCCAAATCCCATTCCCATTCCTTCACATCCCATAGGAAACCATTCTATTGTAATTATATGTGTGTTTTGTATGAATGTGTTCTTATATAATGTGTAATATATGAACGGTGATGTTATAGCTTTTTCTTACTTTTTCAACTAGAGCTGTTTTTAAGCTCCTTTGATGTTGCTCTGTGTACCTCTAACCCAAAGTATATATGTTAACCCAGTTTTCCAAGATGAGGGAACTGAGGCTTAGGAAGTAAAAACTACATCACCTGGCACAACATCACATGGATGTTCAATTGTGGAGCTGGCCTCCAGTCCATTTTACTCCCAAGACTATATTCTTGGCCACTCTACTTTCCTTTGCTTCCCTTCAAAAACTTACATTTGTTTTTCACAGTGACCCTGTGAGGTTCAGAGAGGGTAAGTAGCTTGTCCAAGGACACTCAGCTAGTTAATTGCAAACTTTAGATGACAACTCAGGTGTGTCTGACTCCTGAACCTGTGTACTTTTCTTTTTTTTTGGGGGGGGGGGGGGTCTAATGACCTGTTAATGCTAGAGTCTTCTGAGTTAGCTCACTCTTTATGTTCCTTGCTCTGTACTTGACTTTTATTTAGTGGGCTTGAGGAGGGGTATACATTTCCTTATCAATGCAATGGAGAGAATGAGGCATCTTTTGAAGAGAGGCCTACTGGATTGTCAGTTACAATCTTACCATGGCTGGTACTAGTGATTAGTCCCATCTGAACCTATGGGGCCATGCAAGGCTAGGTGGGCAATCTCTCCTCTCTGGGTGGATTTCTGCCAAGGTTTCATGCTGGAAGGACGAGAGAACTATTGAGTTCTTTCTCCAAGGCTGACATGATGCAATAGGTCTGGTGACAGGAGGTTTTCCTTTTTCTCTTGGACTCTTTATGGCTTTGCCTATTGGGATTATGTAAAGTTCCTTGTATGCATTGGCCAGTGGCCCTCGGCTGTATTGTCCTTGCTGGTAAGCACTTAAGCAGAGTGAAGGGAATCCTCAGTTCTCCTGAATATTTCTGAAGATCACAGGTCTAGATCACTAGTCCTGGAGTCTGGCTTTGTGGACCAAGGTTCTTACACCTTAATTAAACTACAGGTATAAAACATGTATCTCAGTGCTTTTACAACATTTGTCTTCAGCCATTTCATAGCAAGCCAACCATTTGGATAGGGTACTTTACTTGCCATCAAACAAAGGAGAGAGGAGAACATTGACATTTTTTAAGTATTGAGCAGAGTTTTCTTATTCTGATACAAATATGAGGGGTTATCTTGTGTGGGAAAAATGTGATGAATTTTATAGTAATATATATATATGCATATATATATATATATATATATATATATATATATATATATATATCAGACTCACTTCTTTCCATTGTGACCTTGGGCAATTTACTTAACCTCTGGTTTATTTCTTCAAACATGAACTGGAGGCAATGATATCCATCTCACAATGCTATTATAAAATAATAGGAGAAAACATATATAAAATATCTGGCACATTATCAGACATTCATTGAATGTTAGGTCACCATCAGAAAGAAGATATTGCAAATATTTTAGTACCTCAGCTCATTTTAAAGATTTTTCTATCTGAACTTAAATTATAGATTTTTTTTCCTTTGCCCTTTCAGTTCATTTTGGTAGAGGACAGCTTAGCTGGGCCTTGCAGCATTTGGAAGGTCATTCTGTGCATGAATTTGTTTTGGCATTTATTTCTGCCTTCTTTATTTTATTTTATCCACTGCCAGGGGGGCATTTTGATTGGCACAGGGAGCCAAGTGAAACAAAACACTCCCTCGGAGGGACATACATGCAGGAGCTCTGTGAGAATCGCCTCCTTTCTGTCTGATGAAGGCTGACTTTCTTCCCCTTCACTCTGTTTCTGAGGGACTTTTGATGTTTTCCTGGCCCTGTCAGTTTCATTCCTTGCCTGCCTCATTCACCAACACCACATGGCACTATCAGCTCAGACCCAGAAACATGATGCCAACGTTGTAGAATCCATTTAGACATGGTAACGTATAGTCTGAGGCTTGAGGGGACTACAACTGAATTTATTTTAAAGCCTAAAGGAAGAGAAAGGTTTCTCTACCTGCCTGGTACTAGGTTTCATTACTCAGCCTCTTTCCTAGTGATACAGAGTTTGTTCACTGTCCTTTGAAAGTTATCAATCACCTGAGCTCACCTGTTTCCATTAGCTGTACTTTTTGATCAGTGGCTCTAAAATGAATCATCTGAAAGTTTCTACTGCCTTACGCAGAGACCCTTCCAGGTAGTCCAGGGGTGAAACATGGTATTCATTAAGCTCTGTCCTCTCCCATACCCAAAGAAATTCAGGAGAGGCAGTAACTCTGCTTTAGAAGAGACTCTGAGATTATCATATGTTCATAAGAAGCATGCGTTACACTTTTCACTGAAGAATCCTCAGGAAGGAAACACATGTAATAAGCAGCAAGACAATTTAGAATTAGTTGGTGGGGGTTTGAAACCTTAGACTTAGAGCAGTTTTCCTTCAATGTATGGCTCCCCACTAACAACCCATATACCTGGGAGCTTGTTCCAAATACAGGCTCCGTCCCCTCCCCCTGCAAGAAGATTCTAATTTTGGATGTGGAGTCCTATAATTTAGAAGTGATCCTGATGGATGCTGACACTTGAGAATCACTGAAGCAGAGATTCCATATTCCTTCCTCAAGGACTATGAATTAGGTTTCTTTGTAAAATGTAATTTAATCACAAATAAAGAAAAAAATTAAAATGATTGTTGTGCTAGAAAGAGGGATAAACTTAGAAATTAGGCAGATGTGGTTTTAATTTTTAGTTTCATACCTGGAATAGTCATTAGTATTCTTTCCCAAATGATTCTTGCTTTCCTCCTTCTGGGAAAAATGTTAGCATCATTTAGCCCAGGTGGGGCTTTGGCTAATGAAATGTGAACAATGACATCTTTTTTTTTTTTTTCTCTTTTTAAGATTTTATTTATCTATTTGTCAGAAAGAGAGAGAGAGAGAGCACAAGCAGGGGGAATGGCTGCTTAGCAAGGAGCCCAATGCAGTGCTCGATCCCAGAACCCTGGGATCATGACCTTAGCCGAATGCAGCTGCTTAACCAACTGAGCCACCCAGGTGCCCCTGAACAGTGGTACCTGGCAACATTTGATATGGGCCTGGTCTGTCAGCCTAGATCCCAGGGTGATGGTGGCAAGCAGAGAACTGCTAATCAGCATGGGTTCATTGTTTTAAGACTGCAATATTTGGGGCTTGCTTTTTACTGCAGCAGAACCTAGACTAACCTAACTTATAAATGACAACTCACTCTATGACCTGAGCCAAGATAGTTAAGAGCCCTGAGCCTCATTAACACACCATTAAACAAAAAATGTAATATCCACAATTAAGAGTTATTGAGAGGATTAAATAAAATTGTGTAGAAGAGCCTTGCCTAGAAGTTCCTAGGTAGAAGGAACTATGGTAGAAGTTCCTACCACATAGGCACTGAATATGTATTGATTTCTTTCTTTGTCCCCACAATCTTCTCACCAATGTGTGCATACTTTTGTTTATAAAGAATAAACCTTCATAATATTTTTAAGTGTGGCCCTAGTAATACCATAAATAGCATAGCTATTTTCTACAAATATAAGGCTTAGTTATAGTTAGGTTTTTAGAAGAACACTTAAGAAGTTGTAAACATTTATTCTGTGCCATCAAGCAACTCCATGAACCAGAGTTACAGAATCTTGAACTTAAGGCATACATTGAAGATGGAAGGTAATTATGCCATACATCCAGATTGGCACACATAATGATGAATAAGACAAAAAAGACAATCTGTCTTCAAGGAACTAATGGCCTAGTTAAGGTGGCAGAAAACCATCAGAACTGAGTAAACTTGTACAATAATACAAGTGCTATAATACAAACATGCATAAAACAATGGGAACCAGGAAGGTGAATGATGAATGTATATAGGTAGTCAGTGTAATATTTATTTAGAGCCTTAAATGACAAGAAGATGTCATGCAAATGCAGGAGGAAGGGAAGGCATGCCAAGAAGAGGCATGAGTTATGAGGGTCTATAAAGGTATGAGGGCCCATGCTTTGAAGAATGGCAGATCATGGGGTCTAAGAGTTAGAGAAATAAATAGGTATTAATTCACATGAGATGGGATATGTATGTAACTCAGGTCAGACTGTGAAGTTTGGAAAGCTGGCTAAGATTCTGACTAGAAAAACGATAATAAAATCTGTGTTTGGAGGCAAGATCTCAGGTAGATTAAAGGAGACAAGGAGCACATTTGATGGTTTCCTAAGCTTGAGTATGACAATTACCCTGGGAATAGAGACAGAAGTTAGATTTGATGATTAAGTCTGTGTAAAATCAAACTGATGAAGGAACATGACAACATGTTTATAACTAAGTGTGACAAACAAAAAGAAATTTTAAAATGTGGTTAAATTTTCTAACTGGAGCAAATAGATGAATGATGTTGACATAAGCTGAGAGAGAAAGAAAGAAAGAGAGAAAGAAGAAAGAAAGAAAGAAAGGAAGAAAGAAAGAAAGAAAGAAAGAAAGAAAGAAAGAAAGAAAGAAGAAAGAAAGAAAGAAATAGAAAGAAAGAAAGAAAGAAGAAAGAAAGAAAGAAAGAAAGAAAGAGGAAGGAAGGAAGAAAAAGGGAGGAAGGAAGGAGGAAGGGAGGAAGGGAAAAAACCCTCTTAGTTTGGGGATAATGTAAATCTGGTTTTGGCTTTTTTATAAGATTGTTATGTAAAAAATAAAAAGAATATATAAAATATATAAGCAAGTTATGAACCATAAGAAAACAAATATTTATGAGCTTTCTACATAGAGAATGTTACTTCTAATATTGATGCCACCTGCATGCTTCTTTCCAAACCCATCCCACTATCCAGAATAATTCTCCTCCTTTCTCTTCACAGTTCTACCACTTGTGGATATATTCTCATACAATAAAATGCTTAATTTTTATATAGCATATAGCATTCTGTTATAATTCTTTCACTCTATCTTATTGTTATTATTGAGAATCATCCAAATTTATTTGTGTAACTATTGTTTATTCCTCTTCCCTGATGTATAACAGTATATTGACTGACCATACTATAATTTATCCCCACTTCTGTTAATGCCTTTAGATTATTTCCATTTTTTTAATTGTAAACAATGCTGCTATATGTCCTTGTTTTGATCATTTTGATTTTGAGGAGCATATTCAGGCACTCTAAAGCTAAGGGAAACATCTGAGCTAGATATATGAACTGGAAATCTTTGAGGAATAGGTGGTATTAGAGGCCACTGGCTTGATCACTATGATTCAGTGTAATCATAGAGAAGTAAGACACACTTGGGAATCAAAATCCTCACAATCACTAACAGCTAATATCTGAAGATATGTGCATTTAATGTGTTACCTGAGAGTAAGAGAAAAATCAGGAGTCATATCAGGGAAATCACTGGAGGAGATATTGGGGGAGAGTATGGTCTATACTCTCAAAAGCAGAGAACACTGGGGTGGAATTGTTTATTATAGCATCAGTACATAGTTAAAGACAGTTCATTCAAGAGTTGAAAGGAAAGACATAAATGCAAGATGAGGAAGCAGTACCAGGAGAGTACATTAGTGCTGAAATGAGCTCTTTGTTAGAAGGGGCCAGAGTTGGACATAGAGGCTGAGAATGGATGCACGTTCAAGGAAATGATTTTGGAGACATGAACATATTTATGGATGCAGGGGAGAAGTTGGCTATTTAAGATTCATGGGAGAAATGGAAAACTTGGTATAACTATGTCCTAAAACAACAACATTAGGGAAGATTTATGGCTTGCCCTCCACAGACACTCTTCTAGTTTCTTTATATTTAGTCTCTACAACAATCTTAAAAGAAGATATTTTATTATTTCCCCTTTTTTATTAATACTCAAGCTGCTTTGTTAAGAATAGATGGTAAGGGATCCAGAGGAGAAGAAGGAGACTTAGATAGCTTTGCATAAGTAGACTCTCAAGATGACGGTGAATCGAATGAGGGGCACGTGGTGAGAAGAGATTGAATTTGGCATTACTTTTGAAGTAGAGCCAATCAGATCATTAAAAGCTCAAACTGGGCTGTAAAGGAGAGAAATAGAAGATAGCTCCAAGCTTTTTGGACTGACTAAATGTGGATGGATGGAACTGCTATGGTAAGGCAGTTTGGGGAGGAGGAAGAGACGTGAGGTTCTTAATACGCTAAGTTTGAAATGCCTAGTAAATATCCAAAAGGAGACCGTAAGTGAGCAGCTGGTTATACAAATCCAGAGTTCTCGTGAGCAGTCTCGGCTAGAGTTGTAAATGTGGAAGTCATCAGTGTATAGACGAGATTTATTGTCATGAGACCAGACAAGACCACCAAGGGACTAAGCCTTAGACCAAGAAGAGGTTATGTTTAAAAATTAAGCCCTGGGTTAGAAAAGATGAGGAGGAACCAGGAAAAAAAAAAATAGATTGAATTGGAGGAAGCATCCAGGTAGGAAGTGAACAAAAGGAGTGGTTCCTGGGAACAAAGTGAAGAAAACAGTTCAAGGAGGAGGAGGAAATTGACTGTTTCAAAAGCTTAAGTTCAAATATGAAAAGGACTAAGAAATGAACACTGGACTTAGCAGTGGCAAATACAAAGTTGAATGAGAGTCTCAGTTTCTCCATTCTGATGACTGATTATACTTCAAAATAGCAGAAAAACAGACACATTCAGCTCCATGGAAGCACTTTTTTTCTCACGTGAGTCAGAACTTGAGTTAGTCCATTAATCAGAAGAGTTGTTGTTTGCTAATCTTTTGATGTACATCCAGAGTTTTCTTTGTATAGAAATAACTTGCCTAAAAGCAAATATTTAAGTTTCTGTTTCCTTAAATTATGGGATAACTTGAAGACACCTAAAGCAATCTGAGTGCAGAATATATCTAGATCTCCACAACCCTATCCAAATCTTCTATGGTTGTATACCCCACACCTATTTGAACAGGAAAAAAAAATGGCAAATCACCCTTATCCAGTTATTCCAAAGGCTCTACTTAGTTTTCATCAAAATAATTCCTTTTTTTCTATTCATACTTTATCGATTTATAAAACAATAAATACAACATGAATATACAGATTTGGGAGTCAATGCAGATCTGTCTTGAAGAGACTGGAAGGGGTAAAGGAGAAGTTGAAACTAGCTATTTGCAGCAGGAGTGTTGAGTATGCCTTGGGTATCTGCCAGCATTTCAATACCCAGAGAGCAGAACATTGTTAATTCCAAGAGAAGGAAACGGAATTTATTTATAAGATATTCTAAATTGTATTCACTTATAATTTATGCACTAACATTCTGGTTTATAAAAGTAAGAAGGAAAAATCAACAATAATTTTATCGTCATTGCCCTCACATTATCTCACAGAACTAAATGCGATCTTTTAACAGACCCCAACACTTCGCATCTCTTCCCTCCCATAGGAAGCCTCTCACATGCCAGACATAAACCCTCAAGAACTTTGGCTAATGTGTTTTTCAGTTATCATTTGCAGATCATTAGATAGTTCCCAGTCTCCCTCTCTTATTATATACTTGAGGTGGAAGCTTCTGGGATGCAAGATCTATGCCAGTCTTTTTTCATAGTGGTTATAAAAACACGGTCTAACTTATGAATATATATTTTATTATGTATGTTTGTTATAAAAAATCTAACAAATGTCCATATGCATTTTGTGCTTCATAATATACAAAAATGCTCCCACTCCCCTTATTCATTCATCTAACAAATAATAAGTGAGCAATTTCTGTGTGTCTAGCATGATTCCCTATTGAGTTAGAGAAGTCAGAGAAGGCCTCTCTGAGATGGGGACATCTTTAAAAATATTTCATTTGTATTTATTTAATGGAAAGAGAGCACAAGCTGGGGGAGAAGCAGACTTCCCACTGAGTAGGGAGCCCAACCTGAAATGGGGCTTGAGCCAGGGACCCTGGGATCATGACCTGAGTTAAAAGCAGATGCTTGACTGACTGAGCCACCGAGGTGCCCTGATATGGGGACATTTAAGCTGAGGTCTGAATGTAAGAAACGAGCATACTTGTGATAGAAAGGAAAAACATTCTTCAGGTTCCATAGTGGGAATGAATGGAGCATGTTGGAGACAGAGAAACAAAGTATATTGAGTGACAGGAGAAGGAAAAGAATGAGGATGGGTTGGGGAAGGGGATGCAGGTCCATGTAAGTTCTGGTAAAATTTTGTATTTTGTTCTAAGGAAAGAGAGGAGTCCTTGGAGAATTTTAAAGAAGGAAATGATGTATTCTGATTTACATTTAAAAGTTCATCCTGGCTGCCAATAGGAGAATGACGGAAGTTGGAAGATTAGTTGGCAGGCTAATGTGGGTTAATCTCAGAGACATTATGTTAAAAAAAAAAAAAGCCACACATGAAAGTTTACATGCTGTGCTGTACACTGTAATTATACAATGCTGTGCACATTGATTTGTGTGAAGTTTGGGCAGGAGGGGATGATCACTGGGACTGGAGTGGTAATAGTGGTGAGGGGAAGACCTTTAATGTGTAATCCTGGTTGTCAACTATTAAACAGAGAAGAAGGGGAAAGATTATTCTCCATGTTACACAGGTAAGGAAAACGAGTCAGTAGAATCAAATATCTGCCCAAAATCACAGAGTTAGTTGCAGTGGATCTAGGTCTCAAATTCAGATTACTCCTTTTATTAATTAAGAACGGTTCAGATATATACATTAATACAAGGACTTTGGCTCAGCAATGAAGTGGGGGATAGCTGGTCATACAATAACATGGATCAATCTCACAGGCATTGCATTAACTGGGGGAAGCCGGACACAAAGAGTACATGTTATATGTACTTCTACACTAACCAAACCAACCCTGTGGTCTATGGTGACAGAGGTAAGAAAAGGGATGATCTTTGTGGATTCAGGGGATTGACAGGAAAGAAAATAACACCATCTGGGAGGATGCACATGTTCTACCCCTTGACCTGTGTATGGGTTACATGGGCACATATATTTGCCAAAATTCCTTGAACTAAATTGTTAAGGGGAAAAAAGTTCAGAGTACATAAATACTCTCTTAAATATATAAAACCAAAACAATGACAATGCTGGGATGCAATCCAAGTTTCTTGAAGTTAGGCCATACACTGTTGCCTTAAAACCACAGACCGTGAGTCTGAAACTACTTGAGAATCCTGGCTTCTGAGCTTTAGTCAAGTGTCATGACACACTAATAACTAGACTAACCCTTTTTTGGTTGGAGCTATAGTTAATAAGCCTTAAATCCATAGGTATGTCCCACATGGGCAACATGAATGATCTTCTAGAACAAGGGAACCTATGCTGAATATTGGGGAATTTTATAGGACGGCAGAATGATTTTTAGGTCCTGAACCATGTGAAAAAAAGTGTTTTTCTAAGAAAAGCTCTCAAGATCCAGAATGAAACAAAAAGCCAAGATAGCTTAAAATAATCCTCATAACAGATTTGGGTTAGCTTATCAGAACTTAGAGTCCCTCTAATGACACCTTTGACAATGGTGTCCACATGATTGATGCCACTGAGCTGATAATGGGACACAATGCCCTTACCAGAATGGCATTTTGGCAAAATGCAATATCTTCTGACTAACAGTTCATTTTTTATAAGATTCTATTCATGGACTGCATAGTTATACAATCTCATTAGTGTGCCATTAATCATTTGTAAGTCTGTCTATACTCTAATTTTTAAGGCCTGGATTCACATACATGAAAACACTGTGTTAACATTTGTATAGCCTTTTAGTTTACAAAGCATTTGGGCCCTGAATCATGAGATAACTAGGAGAGTATAAGAGGCAGTGGCTCCTTTATCTTATGTATACCTCCCTTGGGTGAGCTGTAGTCATGGTAGAGAGACACGTCCTGAGAGGGCTCAGCTCCAGGGATACCTGAGCAATCTGAGAGGGTGATGTTTGGAGAGTAGTGTGATCTTGGTATTCCTTGTGGCCTTGCTTGTGCGTCGTAATGTCACATCTCACTTCAGAAGACATTAGAGCATCCTCAACACAGGTATAAGCATTCTGGAGGCAGGGAGCATACTCTTATCTTGCCCTGAGCAACATTGCAGACCAGGAAGCTCCTGTTAACTTCAAAAATGGTTAGGAAAGTGATAGCAGAGCAGGATTAATGAATTGTTAGACAGAAAGCATCTAAGTTACCAGAAAAAGCACATAGGACAGAACCAGAAAAGTAGGTTTTATCCTGTTTTTTTTTTTATGTTTTTATTTTTTTTATAAACATATAATGTATTATTAGCCCCAGGGGTACAGGTCTGTGAATCACCAGGTTTACACACTTCACAGCACTCACCATAGCACATACTCTCCCCAATGTCCATAGCCCCCCCAACCCTCTCCCTACCCCCTCCCCCTGCCCCCCCTCAGTTTGTTTTGTGAGATTAAGAGTCTCTTTTGGTTTGTCTCCCTCCCGATCCCATCTTGTTCCATTTATTCTTTTCCTACCCCCCAAACCCCCCACGTTGCTTCTCCACTTCCTCATATCAGGAAGATCATATGACAGTTGTCTTTCTCCGATTGACTTATTTCGCTAAGCATAATACCCTCTAGTTCCATCCATGTCGTATCCTGGTTTTTATTGTATTCAGCATGACAATTCATTTTACTACTCTTTATTAGTTTACTAAGATTGTCATAGCAAAAATACCACAAAGTGGGTGGCTTAAACAATAGAAATGAATTGTCTCATACTCTGGAGGCCAGAAGATCAAAGTCAAGGCGTCAGCAGATTTGGTTTTTCTTTTTTTAAAAACTGTAATTTTTTTTCCAGCTTGAGGCAAGATTGACAAATAGAAATTGTGTATATTTAAGGTGTACAATGCAATGTTTTGATATACGTATACATTGTGGAAATGATTACCACAATCAAATTAATCAACATTCCCATCACCTCACCTAGTTACCATTTGTGTATGTGTGTGGTGAGAACACTTAATATCTGCTCTCTTAGCGAATTTCATGTGTACAATACAATAATTAGCTATAGTCACCATGCTATAAATTAGATCTCCAGAACTTGTTCATACTGAATAACTAAGCATCACCCTTGAAGCCAGCCTTTTTTAACAAACATCTCTACATTTCCCCATCCCCCAGCCCCTAGAAACCACCATTCTACTCTCTGTTTCTATGAGTTTGACCTGTTTAGATTCCACATATAAGTGAGATCATGCAGCATTTATTTTTTCCGGATCTGTATCTGGGTTATTTCACTTTGCATAATGACCTCTAGATTCATCCAGGTTGTTGCAAGTGATAGAATTCCCTTGTTTTTTAAGCTATAATATTCCATAGTATGCATATACCACATTTTCTTCATCCATTCATCTGTCAATGGATATTTAGGTTGTTTCTGTATCTTGGCAACTGTGATAATGCTGCAATAAATATGGAGTGCAAATATCTCTTTGAGATACTAATTTGATTTTTTTAAATTACCTAGAAATGGGATGACTGGATCACATTGTAGTTGTATTTCAAAATTTTTAGGAACCCCCAAACTGCTTTACATAATGGCTACAGCAATTTACATTCCCACCAGCGGTGTACAGATGTTTATGATATCTTGTCTTCTTACTAATAGCCATCCTAACAGGTGTGAGGTGATACCTCATTGTGAAATGAGATGAACTAGTTCCCATTTTCATTTCCCTGATGATTAGTGATGTTGAGCACTTTTTCATATACCTTTAGCCATTTGGATGGCTTCTCTGAAATCTGGATTTGGATTCTTTGCTCATTTTTAAAATCTTTTTATTTATATTCCTGTTACTGAGTCAAGTCCCTTATATATTTTGGATATTAATTCTTATCATAATTCATTGTTTACATATAACACCTAGTGCTGTATGGTGACTAACATAAAATAAAATAAAATATTTAAATTTTAGCTGTAAAAAATTTGTGGTGGGGAGTAAAAAAAAATTCTTATCATATATATGGTGTTCAAATATTTTCCACCATTCTTAGGCTGTCTCTTCAGTCTTTTAACTGTTTCCTTCACTGTGTCAAAGTTTTTTAGTATTATGCAATCTCGCTTACTTATTTTTTGCTTTTGGAACCTGTGCTTTTGGTGTCATATCCAAAAAATTTTTCCCCAGACCAATGTCAAGAAGAGTTTCCCCTATATTTTCTTCTAGTTTTATAATTTCTTCTAGTTTTATAATTTCATAATTTCATTTTATAAATTCTTCTAGTTTTATCATTTCAACTCTTACGTTTAATTCTCTAGTACATTTTAAGTTTATTTCTGTATATCGTGTGAGGTAAGGATCCAATTTTATTCTTCTGTATTTATATATCCAGTTATCTCAACACTATTCATTGAAGAAACTGTCCTTTCCCTGTTGTGTGTTTGTGGCACCCTTGTTAGGGTTAAGTTGACTGCAAATGCATAGATTTATTTCGGGTCTGTATTCTGTTCTGTTGATCTGTTTACCTGTGTTCATGCCAGTAATATACTATTCTGGTTACTGTAGCGTTGAACTATATTTTGAAATCAGGAAGTGTGATGCCTACAGCTTTGTTTACCTTGCTGAGGATCATTTTTCTGTTCAATAACTTTTGTATTCACATGAATTTTAGGATAGCTTTTTTTTTTTCTATTTCTATGAAGGTGCCATTAGAATTTTGATATGAGTTGCATGCGTCTGTGGGTAATTTTGGACCTTTTAACATTAATTCTTCCAATTCATGAACATGGGATATATTTCAATTTATTCATGTCTTTTTCAATTTTTCATCAATTTTATAGTTCTCAGTGTACAGTTATTTTACTTCCTTGTTCCACCTGTAAATGGGATTATATTCTTAATTTCTTTTTCAGATAGTTTGTTGTTAGTGTATAAAAACACACCTGATTTTTGTATGCTAATTTTGTATTCTCCAACTTTACTGAATTTATTTATTAGTTTTAACAGTTTTTAGTAGAGTAGAGTTTTCTATATATAGGATCATATCATCTGCAAATAAAGAGTTTTACTTCTTGCTTTCTAATTTGGATACATCTTATTTATTTGTGTTGCCTAATTGCTCTGGCTGTGACTTCTAGTACTCTGTTGAACAGTGGCAGGAGTGGGTAGCCTTATCTTGTTTCTGATCACAGAGGAAAATCTTTCAGCCTTTTACCATTAAGTATAATGTTAGCTGTGGGTTTGTCATATATGGCCTCTCATACTGAGGTAAATTTCTTCCTTCTATACCTAATATGTTGAGAGTTTTATCATGAACAGGTGTTGGATTTTGTCAATTTTTTTTCTTTATGTGTTGAGATGATTGTACATAATTTTTACCTTTCATTCTGTTAATATGGTATATCACATTCTTGATTTGCATATCTCAAACCATTCTCGCATCCCAGGAATAAGTGCCACTTGATGATGGTGTGTTATCTACTATCTACATTATTTAATGTATTGCTGAATTTATCTGCTAGTATTTTATTGAGGGTTTTTACATGTATATTCATTAGGGATATTGGCCCATAGTTTTCTTTATTTGTGGTGTCCAAAGCTCTGGCTTTGGGATCCAGGAAATGCTGGCCTCATAAAATGAGTTTAGAAGTGTTTCCTCTTTGACATTTTGGAAGGAATTGAGAAAGACTGACATTAATTCCTCTCTAAATGCTTGGTATAATTCAGGGTGCCTGGGTGGCTCAGTTGGTCAAACATCCAACTCTTGATTTTGGCTTAGGTCATGATCTCAGGGCCATGAGATCAGACCTCATGTTGGGCTCCACACTCAGCAGGAAGTCTGCTTGGGATTCTCTCCCTCTCCCTCCTCTTCTCCCTCTGCTGCTTCCCCCCACTCACACATTCTCTTTCTCTAAAATAAATAAATCTTAAAAATAAATATATGTTTGATATGATTTGTCAGTGAAACCATTTGGTCTTGGTCTTTGCTTTATTAGGAGGTTTTTAATTAGTGATTCAATCTCCTTACTCATTATTGGTCTTTCAAGATTTTCTACTTCTTCATGATTCATTCTTGACAGGTTATATGTTATTAGAAATTAATCCATTTCTTCTAGGTTATTCACCTAGATCCCAAAGATCCTGCTAAGGCAGTTTTGTTTATGGTACTCTCAAATATCTGTTTCTCTGGGGCCATCTTTCTGACATTACCAGTGTTAATTCCTTCTGTGAACTGTTCAGGAAGGACTTGTTTCAGGCCTTTCTCTTTGACTTATAGATGGACATCTTCCCCATGTGTTTCCTCTCATTGTCTTTTTTCTATGCACATATACTTCAAATTTTTCCTTTTTATAAGGATACCAGTGATATGGATTAGGTATCACCTTAATGACTTCATTTTAACTTGATTACCTCTATAAAGACCCTATATCCAAATAAAGATCCATTCTTAGGTAGGGTGGCTTAGGACTCTAACATATCAATTTTAGGGGACAAAATTCAACCCATAGTATATTTTGATAACTTGTTCTGAAAAACATATATATTTTACCTTACATTTTTGCTTAAAAGTTGAAATTCAGTCAACATATGTTAAAAACACTTAGTAAGCTGACTATTTCTGTATAAAAATAAGGCATTAAGATTAATGAGAGATGATAACATAGATATACCCAATAACAAAAGCTCTTTACTGACAATGACCAAATGCCTTGCACAATCCTAAATGCTTTAAGTCATTAATATTTAAAATCTTCAGTTGATATAGATGGTAGCATTACCCTTACTTTCAAGATGAGGAAAATGAAGTACAGCAAGTTTGGGAAGCTTTCTAAGAACACACAGCTCATAGGTAGAATGGCCAGAGGTCAGAGTCTGCAGGCTTAATCCCACTTACTCAAAATAGTTGCTAGTCATAGAACCAGCTTAAAGTTTCCTGAATGGAGGTTGTTACAAAAATAAATATATATATCAAAAAAGAAAAAAATAGAAATGATTTCTATAAACAGGTAAATGGAAAATTATTTGAATATGTGGACATACGGTAGGTAGATAGCAAATTATAGGAATGAAGTAGATGAAATATCATGGGTGGAAAAAAATGATTAAGTTTTCTTGTAGTGGAATTCTAATTAAAGCAATGAGATGTTTAAAAGAAAAGTTTCCTTCCTGAGTTCAAATTCTGACTATACCACTTACTAACTTCGTGACTTTGTACTACACTCCTTTTGTAGTACACTCCTTTTGTACTACAGCTTCCTCATTTAAAAAAAAAAAAATGAGCCTAGTAAAAGTATTACTTTCTAAAGATTCTATAGGAATCAGACATCCTAATAGTTTTTAAAAACTTGGGAAACAACAACAACAACAACAATGGTACAAAGTGAGCTAAAGACCCATGGACAGTAATTCAGAGCAGAAATGAAAAATTTGCACTTCGGGGTACCAAGGTGGCTCAGTCAGTTAAGTGTCTGCTTTCAGCTCAGGACATGATCTCAGGGTCCTGGAATCAAGCTCTACATCGGGCTCCCTACTCAGAAGAAAGTTTGCTTCACCCTCTCAATCTCCCTTTCCAGTTCCCTCTCTGTGCTCTCTCTCCTATCTTCACCCTCTCTCAAATAAACAAATTTCTTAAAAAAAAAAAAAAGGGAAGGAAGGAAGAAAGAAAGATTATTTAAACAACAAAGTAATTCTTCCCTATACCTAAGATCCCCTCCAAGCCTTATTGAAGGATAGCTGGGAGATGATAGTTACATGGTAGACTCGTGGTAGCAGCACCTTCAACCCACATTTAAGTTGGGACCTTCCAGAGAGAAGAGAAACTGAAATTATTTCAGGGCCTACTAGGTGCAGGGCTTTTTGTATGCTAGATACATATGTATATGCTATGTTATTTCTCAGTGGTTAAGAGGGCATAAACTGTTAATGAATTTTTTAGGGATAATTAAATTGAGATTTGCCTAGGTTTATACAGTTTTTGACCCAGAAGTTACCTCCAGGTTTATTTTACACCAAAACCTATGTTACTTTCCACTAAAGCAGGTAAACTGTACTATAAGTCACATTTCCCTTTCTTTGTGTTTCTTCTTCAAACATCTAATAGTGACTACTATCTCCCCCAAAGTACTTGAATTGATCCTACACATTTCCAAGAAATTATATTATAAGATAATGCATTGAAAAAAAAATAAATTCTTTCTCCAGAGAGATGACATCTTACCGTTTCTCTGACAGATTTTTTTCTTCCTCTCCTAATGAACTATCAATGTGTACTGCCCAGATAAGTCTCTAACTGCAGGTTTCTGATTAATCTATTTTCTTTAGATACTGTTTGATTGTGACAGAATGGTCCATAGGGACAGTTTTGTGATGAATGTTTTTGACAATGATAGGAACACAGAGCTAAATAGAGTATTAAGAGGCATTTAATGCAGTAGAGACATCTGGTCTGTGTTTGCAGCAGAACTGGCATAAAATTATCATCTCGTTATTATTATTACCATCTCAGAAATCATTAAAATCCAAAAAGATATCTCCGATTACAGAGGTGGGGAGGGGACCCTGGCAGAGGGAAAGATTTCAGCCACATAGTTGAATTTTGGAGAAAAAGTGTTTGTGCTGATCTGTTGATGAACTCCATCTATTTGAAGATGCAGGCACAGTGTGGCAAAGGTGGAGGGAGGCAGGAAGGACTTGAAGCACCTTGGACTGAATTAGAGAAACCAGAGGTAAAAGTTCCAGAGTGAAAGCTCAAAGGAAGACATGGTTTCATACAAGGGGCCATTCTATAGAGGTACCACATAGCCTCATGAATGAGCAAAGGGAATCCCAAACAAATAAAAATGTACCTAAAGGAGGAAAAGCCCTCCCAGAAGTCTGGGGAAATGCCAGGTGATACTGGATTTTAATTCTAACTTTATCCCTGCCAAACCCAGGGCGAGGCCCATCTCCTCTCCGTTGGAGCTTCTGGGTCTCATTTGCAAAGCATGGGGCTTTGGTCAAGAGAGGCCTCAGCCACTTCTAACATTCCTGCTATTGTGGTTTGGCAAGGAGAACTTCTAGAATCCAAATCAGCTTTTTGGTTTGGCTCTTTTAACTGACTTTCCTCAAAAAGAGGCAATCCTTATATTTCTTGGGTCTTTCAACATTTAAATCTAGTTCCATATTTGTGGATACATCCTAGCATTTATTTGATTGAACAAAAATAAATAAATAAATAAATAAATAAAAACAGGATAAAGCATCAAAAATTCTAACTTATCATCCCAGATGTAAGTACTATGAGTACATTACTCAATCTTTCCCAAGCTCAGTTTACTCATCTGTAAAAGGGAACAATGGCATCTGTCTGCCTATGAAATAGTAGGGAAAGGGAAGATCATTAATATTCCTTTCAAGTGGGCAATGTTATGTGCCAAGGGTTTAATACTCATTGTCTCATTTGATTTTTACAATAATCCACCGAGGTAAACATTACCTCTACAAATTTTCAAGTAAAGAAATCAAGAACTAGGAATAGCTAACACACAGTGAGTGTGGAGCTAGGACTTGTGGCCCGTAGGTGAGTGATATAACAGTGGGTGATATAACAATCCTTAATCAGGGATGGTCAGCAGAGTGAAATAAGCTAATAGGGTTGGAAGCATTCTGCACATCATGAATGTGCTCCTGATGTACCATCTAGTGAGCATAAGAGCCTAATCTCTGGGGTCAGGTGGGCCTGCGTGCCTCTGCCATTTGCAAAAACCATCTTTGGACAAGGGCTTAAATTCTCAATTAGCCTGTTTTTTAGTGTTCAAAATGGAGCACTTAATATTTTTTACCTCTTTATTTTATTTGAAGGATTATGATAAGAGGAATTTATATTCTTATAGCCTCCTCATTTCCACAGAGAGGGAGCTCTGTTAAAGTTTTACTCCTGGCTTCCATCTAACCCCCCATGCTTTCACTCTCAATAAGACGTGACTTCTTTGATTGAATAAATATGGAAGAAGAAATTAGACAGCTCTTCCTCCAACCCTGTCTTTCTCCAAGGAGACCAGTCCTTCTCCTAAGCCACACAGTATATGGAATGCCCAGGTGTAACCCCTGTGGGAAGGGCTCAATAGACCAGGTGAGTCAGTGCTGGCAGGAACAAGTCTAGTGAGTCTAGGGATGAAGTAGTAAGGGATCCCATCATGGCTGGAGAGCTAAAGCCATTTCCTCAAATCATCCTTATAGGTAATAAAACTGACATTAAAAAACAAACAAACAGAAAAGCATAAGGCTCCTTCTGTTTGTTTCTTGAGTTTTATTTCTCATTTGGTTCTGAACTGGGAGACAAGGGTGTATTTATTGCACCCTTCCTGAAACCTCAACAGATTAAATGAGTTAATATATGAAAAGCATCAGTCATAGTGTCTGGAGCATTATCAGTATCAGTAAATGTTAACTATTACTCGCAGGCTTGCCCGCGTAGCTCCTTGGATTACAGGCACCAGAGGAATTCCTGAAAGGGCAGGAAGAGTGTCCCAGGGATGGGTGGGCTGGAGGATGGGTCACTCTGTGGAAACATGCTTTGCAAACTGTGTTGACTCTATGTTATTTTTCCCAGAATAATGCTGGTAATTTGGTTGCACATCAGAATCCAAAGGCATTCTATCCACTCTGATTGTATTCTGAAATTTAACTGTACTTTGGATCTACATGAGGCATGGTAACAGGTCTCTTCTTAATCTGACTGGCTTATTTATGGCTGTAATTATTTTTAAGACTAGCACAGTTACCTTAGTAGATAGACCCTAGGCTGGAATCAATTTTGGAGCTACGTGAAATAGAACTGAGTACTTCCTGGGGTAGGGTGTTTCTTTGATGCTTCTAAATGTGATGAGATGGAAGATTGAGGACCCCCGTGTGTTTTGTTCTGTTTCTTTATTCCCTCTTATAAAGATGGTGCTGCACAACGTTCATAGCTGCCCTATTTTCAATGCTGACACAGGCTTATTTTGGTTGTCTGAGAAGTGCTGGACCATAAGCTGGCAGATCTCACTAGGATGAAGAGACAAGCAAAGGGGAATTTCACACAACCTCTAGTCAGGGGGTGGACCCAGGTTTTAGGAGAGTATGAAGCTTATACATTTGCAGAACCCTTTTAAGAAAAAGAATGCAAAATTGTGAATACGATATGAGAGGCCCTGAAACTTATGCCTCATTAGTCCCACAAGGAACCTACCACTGCCCATAGCCAAGGACTTTGTGCAGGACCTGGTGACTGCATCCAATCATCCCTTTTATTACCTCCCCTGGGGCAGAAATGCTGGCCATGAAGCAACTTCCAATCAGAACGATCTTCTTTCATTTGACACACAAAGGGGAAGCTTCTCCTCCAATCTCTTACAAAAGCATTAAACAGCAGGTAAGCACAATTTCTATCTAAAGAGAGGTTTCATAGGAACTTTGCAAATGCTTCTTGTTCCCTTTCCTTGTTGCAAGATACATAGTGTATCTTTTTGGAATATAAAGTCAGTGTCTTAGAATATGTGATTCAGGATCAGCGTTCTCAATTACCAATTGCCAAATTAAAAATAAAACAAACCCAGTATATTACTAAGTGAAAGAAACCCATCTGAAATGGCTGCATACCATATGATTCAAATAATATGATGTTCTGGAAGAAAAAGCAAAACTATGGAGACAGTAAAGTAATCAGTTGAATTAGGGAGGAGCAGGGAATGAATAGGTAGAGCCCAGAGGATTTTTAGGATAGTGAAACTACTTTGGACGATACTACAATGATGGATATATGTACTATGCATTTGTCAAGACCCATAAAATGTACAACACCAAGGGTAAGCCCTGATGTAAACTGTGGAGTTTAGATGATAATGATGTGTCTGTGTAGATTCTCTGATGATAACAAATGTGCCACTCAGGTGAGGGATGTTGATAATGGGGAGGCTGTGCATGTATGGGGACAGGGACACATGGCAACTCCGTACTTTATGCTAAATTTTGCCGTGATCCTAAACCTTCTCTAAAAAATCAAAACAAATCCAGACTTAAGTATGGAGAGACTTTTATTTGAAAGGAGTATCACAAGAGAGAGAAAAGGACTATTGCAAAATGTAACAGTAGATCTTCAGGCACTTCACACCCTCAGGCAAAAAAGGACTTTTTCTTTCATATGGAGTAGGGAACAAGACCAGAAAGAACTCCGTGTGGAAGTGAGATGGATAGGTGGAGGTGATCTGATTGGAGAGTAGATTTTAGAGAGTAGATCAGGGAACATAGGTAAGACTGTTCCTAGAAGCAGCTATGGAAGAGGGGCTGTCTGCTGCCGCAGACTGAGAATGCATCAAATTTCAGGAGCCTAAGGGGACCAAAACTTGATTATTTTCAGGTTAAAGGGCATTTTGTCCCAACTATTGTGTGGGCACAAATATTTTTATCATTTGTGAAGCACTGAATGGGAAGCGGGAATTGTATGTCTGGTCTTGTCATAGGCAAACAATGAGGATATTTGTGAACCTCATGTAACTCATCTGTGAAGGAGCGATTATTTGCAGTAAGCCATTTCCCAGAACCCCAAAACATAGGAAGTGAGATGGTTCTTAATCATTGCTCTTTTCCAGGAGCACAAGGCTCAGGTAAAATTCAAGATGGTCACAATGCAGTTGTTTGCCATGAGAAGGAATAATTTCCACACATGGCTGTTAATGAGTCCCCACCCCATAATATAGGCGATTTTCTAAGGGTCTTCTCTAATGGAATCCCTGTTCCTTCTCACACTATGTGTGCCAAGGCTGAGTTTCATCATCCATGAACTTTGGTTAATAATATTCCATTTTCCTGCAAATTTTGAGGATGAAATGAGGTGATACAGAGCCAAGAATTAGTGAGTGGGTCCAAAATGTTATTTCACCTCTTTTCATTACTTCTATTGACTGAGCAATTTCCCAGTGTGATCTAAAGCTGTTACCAGATAATGATCTGCCGCACTGGTGGCTTCTTTCTGGTAGAAGGATTGCCCCTGTTCATGGCAGCAACGTGTTGTGTGTATTATTTGATTCATATGAGCTGGAGCCCTTGCGCTTGAGGTTCTCTGGATGTTTCACTTTCATTCTAGGTTAATCTCCATGACACAAAAGGAAGAGTCAAGAAGAGGGAGAGGGGGGCAAAAGCAAGAAATCAGGATGTCATGCCCTCATGTCAACTAAATGGAGACACATCTCCTAGAGGGACAAATCCATAGGCTACAAAGAATTGACAGAATAATCTCAAAGAGAATGCAGATACCAGCAAGCCTGAGTCTGACAAGTAGAAGAGCTGAAAACAGAAAACTATTTCTTTTAATTGCTGCTAGCACAGAAGATGAAGATATTTTGGGGTTTGATGCAGTTGTTTTATTTTGGAAAACATAGGTCTTGCCTGAAGTAAAATGGTTTCAGGGACTGACTTAAGACTTATTCTAACTTATCCTGAAGTTACAACAATGAGAAAAAAAAGAATGAACTGAAGTTCTAGAGGAAAGTTGACTCTAGGAGGACTGTTGTCTATTAGTCATTCTTAACATAGTAAGAAGTAATATATCCAAAATGTTTTGTTCTTAGTACCTAACATTTAGTTGAAATCAACCATTCTTGGGTAAAATTGCTCAAGGAAGTTTCAAAATTTCATTATAATAAATAGTTTTTACATTCAGCTTCCTCTACCCAAGACCCAAACAAGCTGGTTTGAGCTATCTCTGCATTTCTGTTCATGGAAATTTGAAGAGTATGTGAGCATATATCCTAGTTTTCCTAACACAATCCCATTTAAGCCTATTGTTCTTGTGCTTTGTCTGGTTTAGCATTCATCCCACACTTCTCCTTTTCTGAGCTGAAGTATCATTATTAGTGTGCATCTCCACTGAAATGAGTCTGGTGAGTATGGTTGTCATCCACTTTTCTTTCCCACCTCCACCATGGTCTCACATGAGCATGTGTGAGGTATACACAGGCAGGGAGCAGAACCCTACCTTTTGGTGACCTTCTCCAGACTCAACATGTCCAACATCTTACCAAGGTACAATCAGAGAACTTCCTGGTGAAATAAATTGTGCTGGACTGGACTGGCCAGTGGCAGAAGATTGCTACTAGTTTCCTCTTGTGGAAGGAGAATATTCAGTGCCACTGACACTAGTGGTCTCCCATTGCATGACCAGCAGTGCCAGATTCTGTCAGTATCTGTGAGTTTGCAAGATTCCATCTAAAGGTTCAGTGGGAAATATGGGAAATTACAGATTAGGTGCACTTGAAATTGAGAGAGAAGGGGGCCAAGGAAAAGAGTAGCCTAAATGTTTTGCTACAGTGATTTTGCCGTTTATTACAGGATCTAAATCTACAATTTACTAATTTTGTTGCTTGTTCACTTTTAAAATTTTTCAATAAAATTGTTTGACAGCAATGAGTTTTTTTAAAAAAAAAACTGTGCTACTGAAAACCTGAAGATCAAGTTTACATTTCTCCAGGGAGATGCTGATAAACACATACCATACAACATATTGGTTGACACCTGCTTTCCATTAGAGGGATAGTGCTGATATCACAGACCATGTGAAAACTGACATTCAGATCTGTTGAAGAAATGTCAGCATCTACTTTGAAAGACAGAAGTTATTATCTGAGGTCTGTGTTTGTATAAGTTATGTTTATATATCATTACAAAAAGCATGACTTTTCACTTAGGTCAAATGGTTTTATTTTCCGTATTAATTTCATTTATCTTCAATTCCATGTTTTCCTTGTACACATATGAAAGCTGAAATCATGGCTATATGTGTAGTGGTTTCATTAGCTTCGCATAGGAAGAACTAGTAAACTAGTAAGTGATGTCAGCTTTATACTGGTTTCATCACAAGATAGAAAATCCATTAAAATATTTCCAATAGTTATCTGATTCTTTTATCTAGTTCATGGAAGAGAAGTAAAGTATTTGGAAATGCATTCTGCCAAAAGAGATATTTTACATTATTGTGAATGCTATTGCAAAGCAAAAGATTTCAACATTCAAGATATTATTATTTGGGGGGGTTGGTAATAATATGAATACAGATTTTGGTGGCTTATAATCTTATTGTTTAAACAATAAACATACTTAAGTAAGAGACCTATGGGAAATCATTTCCATGGTGATAATGGTATGATGGTTTTATATATATATATATATATATATATATATATATATATATATATATATTTTAAAGTACCCTCTATCTTTTAAAATATACACTGAAATACTTATAAATGAAATGTTAGGATGTCTGATATTTGCTTCAAATAAATTAATATTAGGATGAACACATACATGTGAATACAAAGGAAACAGGAGTGGCTATGAATTGATGGCAGTTGTAGGTAACTGATGGGCACAGGAGCTTATTGAACTACTTTCTGTATCTCTTTGTGAATGTTTGAAAGAGGAAGGAGAGAGAGTGAGACAGAGAAAGAGAGATAGACTGAAAAAGCTTTTAAAGTTTTGATTAAGTATATGATGAATTAAAACACTCAGTACTGGGGCGCCTGGGTGGCTCAATGGGTTAAAGCCGCTGCCTTCAGCTTGGGTCATGATCCCAGGGTCGTGGGATCGAGCCCCATATCGGGCTCTCTGCTCTGCCGATAGCCTGCTTCCTCCTCTGTCTCTCTGCCTCTCTGTATACTTGTGATCTCTGTCTGTCAAATAAATAAATAAAATCTTAAAAAATAAAAACACTCAGTACTGCATTATAAAACCAGATTTTAGGAATGTTGGATCCTTTGGAGAAAACTTACAAATCCTACCAAGTATTCTACCCTATTATCAGACTTTTTGAAGATAAGTCTGCTACATTTGGTCACATTGTGATCAGAATCAGTACGAAATCTTTATCCCAAACGCGACGCCAGTGTATTAAGACATTTACAAACTGTTTTTGGGGTAACCTGCATGTTGAAAGTCTTCTGTCATCATTGCCATTCATCTGGTGATCTTCATCTCTCATCTTTAAGGACATTTGTCGTCCTTTGAACACCTCTAGCTTCTTTACCAGGGGAGGAGCAGGTTTATTCCTTTGCATATGAGTTGGGTAGGAAAAGCTTTTTAGCCAAATTCTGGAAATCTTGGGAATATTTAATTTTTGATTTGTAGTTGTTTTGGTTGTTTCAGTTTTACCTATTCCAATTGTGTTTGGACTGAACTCAGTTCTGCAAGAAAATATTAGGAGATATGATTATGGCTATTGTTATGGTTACAGAAGTAATTTTCTTTACAGAATTGGTCTTTTGTCCAACTCATTATTTTAGTGGTCTCTAGAAAGTTATTTTTTTTTTGTTTCACTTCTGAAACAGAATCTAGAAAAAAAATCATTAGCTGAGACATTCAGAAACATCTGTACTTTCACACAATGCAGACATCACAACTCCCTACAGAATTATTTATAGGAATTCTCTAAAAGTATTTGCTGAATAATAAATTTATTTTAGCTTATCATCATATTTTTTTTCATCTTTATTTTACCTCCTTTTATCGTGACAAGGAGAAAAAATGTTTCACATCTGTCATGTGTTATCAAGAAACTTAAAAAATACTGCTAAATATCACAAAGTGAAGTAAAATTTGTAAAATATTTGATCAAATATTGAATGACTTAAAAATCAGCCCTAAATTATAGAACTTTTCATGTTGTGAATACTGAAGTTTAAATGTTTATAGTAATGGCTTGTTTATAGTAATAATGGCTTCATGCTATCCTTGCTGAAGACACAAAAAACATGTAGGTCAAATTTCAACATTAATGATAGTAGATACAATTTCACATATCAAATAGTCTTCCTGATAATTTAGAGCTCTTTTTTACTGACTTCACATCATATATGATTATACCATTATTTTTTTATACACCTTAAAATATGGCTGATGAAGCACTTGTGCCCTTCCAAGTTCTTATTTGCCCATTCTTTGCATCATTAGTATAATCTTCAGTCTCTGCAGGAATGTTTGAAAGATACTTGTCTGTTTTGATATTTAATTAAGGTATTGCTAGATAATATGTCATCTAAATCAGCCTAGCCAGGCACGTTTAAACTATATATTATTTCAAGATGCTGAGAATGACTGATTGAATGAGGATGCCTCTGGAAACCTCTTCAAATTGTGGGCATTTTCTTCTTCCTCAGAGAATTTTCTCTATTTTTTAATGGCTGATGACTATTTCCCAGATGAACTGAGAACATCAGTGCCTATGTGTCATTAGATGTAAACAAAACTCAAATTCATTTCTTTCTTTTCCTTTTAGATAGCAATAACTAGAAATAGAATTTCTAAAATTTTCTTTAATACAAAACATCATCTTTTATTGTTCACTTTAGGGGCCACTAAATTTAGGTCGAAGGTTGGTAATTTTTTTTTTTTTCCTGTAAAGGGTAGATAGTGAATGTTTTAGGCTTCTTGGGTCATACAGACTCCTGCAATTCCTCAACTCTGCATTATAACTCTAGATGTAAAAAGATGAGCTTGTTTGTGTGCCAGTAATATATACAAGAAGAGGTACAAGCCACATTTGTTCCATGGGCCATGGTTAACTAACTATGATTGATTTATAAAGTTAATCATGGATCCAAATTTAGATTGAAAGTTTAGATTCAAATCTGAGAATTGAAGAACTCTGACTTATAAGGAGGACTTACGAGACTCTGTAATTTCTAAGAGGACAGAAGACAAGAGTTGAATGAGTCAGGGTTTCAGAGACCTGTAATTTTTGGAAGCAGAAACAAATAACTATGATGCTACTATTTAAGAATTCTAACAAAATTCTGGATGATAACAAGGACAAGAGTTAAGTCATGATAAGAGTGGCTGAAGTGCAGTGAAGGTAAGATGTGATGAAGCTGAGAAGGTCTGGGGGTGGATGACATAATATTTGAAAACTTGGGGAGAGATGTCGGAAGTGCCAGAGAGATTATTTAATCTTTTCTCCCTAACTTAAGAGATATTTTAAAATTTAAACTTTAGGGGCACCTGGGTGGCTCAGTGGGCTGAGCCTCTGCCTCTGGCTCAGGTCGTGATGTCAGGGTCCTGGGATCGAGCTGTGCCTCGGGCTCTCTGCTCAAAAGAGCGCCTGCTTCCTCCTCTCTCTCTGCCTATCCCTCTGCCTACTTGTGACCTCTGTTAAATAAATAAATAAAATCTTTAAAAAATTTTGTTTTAAATTTTAAAAAATTAGACTTTATAAAATTTGTGCTATTTGAGAAGTTGGGGAGATATCTAGCTAATTGGATCTTTTAGTGGACAGCCTTAAGGCAAGGTAAATAGACCTGGATAAAATAGACCTGGAATAAAATAGACCTGGAAAATCTTCCTTTTAAGAATTCTTGGTCCCTGCTTTGGGGAGTTTATAATATAGAGGAGCAAACAATATACAGATAAATTGTGTATTAGTTATCTCAGGCTGTCATAACAAAATACTGGGAGTGGGTGGCTCAACCAATAGAACTTTAATTCTCATTATTCTGGAGGCAGGAAAGTCCAAGACCAAGGAGGTGACAGTTCAGTTTCTGGAAAAGGTCCTCTTCCTGCCTTTCAGTCAGCTGCCTTTTCTCTGTGTTCACACATGGTGGAGAGAGAGAGAAAGAGTCAGCTCTAGTCTCTTCTCCTCTTTGTAGGACACTAATCCCATCATAGGGTTCTCACCCTCATGACCTTATTTAAGCCTAACTACCTCCTCAAAGCACCATGTCTAAATTTCATTACATCGAAGGTTAGGGTTTCACTATATGAATCAAGAGGGGAGGGCACATACATATAGTCCCTAACAAACTGTTACATTAAAAAGTAAATATAGAGGACAAAATATGCTAGCAAAAGGAATTAAAATGGTGACATGACAGGGAGTCAAGCGTGAGAGGGCACTCCCACCAGGAGAGAAGGGAAGTCCTATCTGAGAAGGTGACATTTCATCCAACATTCAAAAGATGAGAAGGAGCCACATATTTCTCAGGAACAATATTCCAAGCAGAGAGAACAAGAACTATGGCAGTGAATCAAGAAAGAGCCTGGCATATTCCAGAATCTGCCAGAAGGCTGTGGAGGTAGCATCATGAGGTGTGAGAGAGGAAGTGGCATAAGGAAAGGCCGGTTTCCTCAAGTTTGTTGAGAATGAATCTCTTCTGCAGTCCCAATCCAGTTTGCTCATTGTGTCCAAGGTGGCAACTTTTTCTGAGATTTCATTTCTCCCCCTCAGGAAGCTACACTCTTAAGCAAGACTGCCTGGATCTGAATAACAGCTTTTTGCCATGCACCAGCTGCATACCCTAGGCTTCATTTTCCTCGTCTGTAGAATAGGGATGATGGCATTTACCTCACAGGTGGCTGGTGTGTGGTCCACACATCTGGACCTGCTGGTAAAGCATTAGCTTCTTTCAGATCTCACTTTGAAAGAGTCACAGATTTAATACTTTGCTAAGTTTTCATTTCTATCAGGCTTACCATGAAGACTGCCCTTCACTGTTCCACTACCTCTCATCAAACAGTGACATCAAGGAGCAGCTTTGATCTGCAGGCATTCACCCCTCTGCCAGGTTGTGGCCTCCATCTTGGCCTTTGTCCAGAAAGACTTATTTTCACAAGTGGCACTAGAAGTCTCATCTTCAGTCACATGGCCCCAGAGTAGGGGTATGGGGCTGAAGCCATAAAGCTCGTGGTGGCCCCAGGGGAACTATTCTGAATGAGAACTTTTCCCTACGGTTTTCACACACTGAACCCTGCAGACCCAGACCCTGAAAAAGCAAGTCAGCTCTTTATGTCTTAGGGCTTCTGTCTTTGACTCCAATCAGGTTTCCTGAGAATTGAGAATTTAAATGATGTTGCAGCCACTAATTTCTGGCCTTGACCTTTGCACTCTAGTAAGACTAAACTGTTTTTACAAGCTTTCATCTCCATCCAAAATGTTCTCCCCTTTTCACCTCCTTCCTCCCTGTGCCCTCACTGGCTCTACAAGTATGTCCTACTCAGCCTGCCACATTATTATATTTGCAGCATTAGTTCAGTTGGCCCCTCTTGGAGGATGCCACCCTGGTATCTCCCTGCTTCCTTTACCCCACCAGTTGTGTTAGGATTGCCTCTCTTTGCACAAACATATGTCAAGGCAGTTCTACACACTCCTGGCTAAGTATCTTTCTTTTCCACTAGAGTGTGTGCTTTGGGATCAGGACCCTGGAGATTAAAACTTAACCAAACTTTAGATTTCCAGTGTCTACCATAGCACCTGGAACATGGTGCTCAGTAAATGTTTACTGAGTAAATGAATGAATAAATGAATGATAGATAAATAAGCTATCTCCTCTTGTTTTCTCTATATAGCATATACCACCCACCCCCAATTTCCATACAACAATCTCCATACAACATCCTACCCACTCAGCATCCTTTCTTCTTTAAGCTTATCTACCTGTGGGGTGATTTGCTCCATAGTTAGGCTTCTGTTTTTAGAACAATTCTTTGAGCTGGGGCACCTGGGTGGCTCAGTTAGTTAAGTGTCTGTCACTTGATTTTAACTCAGGTCATGATTTGAGGGTCCTGAGATCAAGCCCCATGTCAGGCTCCATGCTGAGCCCCCCCCTCAAGTTTGCTTGAGATTCTCTCTTCCTCTCCCTCTGCCCCTCACCCTGTAGTCTCCCTCTCGGAAGGAAGGAAGGGAGGAAGGAAGGAAGACAGACAGACTCTGTGAGTTTAAACCCCAAGCATCTTTTAGCTTTGGGCATTATCTGTGCCATTTGGAGCAAAAACCTATGGACTCTTTTATGAGATAATTTTCCCCAGACTTAAAATAATTATTTGTTCTTTTTCACTATTTACCTTAAGAAAACTATCCAGTTCCCTGTATATTTATTCATTCATTTAATTCATTAAGTCACTCAGTAATTCATTCATTCATCTGATTATTTTGTCTCTTACTGAACTGTTCCTTCATTCTGCAAATATTCTGAGTTCCTGTGATATTGCAGGTACTTTGGCAGAATGGAAAGTGTGAAGAATAAAATAGCTACAAATCTCAACCTGTTGCTCCATGCTTACAGTTGGATGAGAGAGGCACATATCAAATGGGGTGATAAATACTTTGGTTAAAGAAATACAAAGTGATACAAGAACACAGAATGGCACCTAACCCAGTCTGGAGGAGGCAGAATGCTTCCTGGTGAGAATGGTGTATCTCAGAGGAAGGTAAGTAGGACTCAGTAAGGCCCTAAAGGGGCAGGGATC